>JAQFXT010000141.1:0-71434 GCA_034683725.1 Strigamia crassipes
CAAGTCCTCGATAGTATAGTGGTTAGTATCCCCGCCTGTCACGCGGGAGACCGGGGTTCGATTCCCCGTCGGGGAGGCACTTTTTTTTATTTTTATTTTTTTAAATTAAAATAATTTTTATTTGTATTTGGGAAGACAAATTTAACTAGTCGTTGTCGTCTCAAAAAACAATTTTTTAAATTAAACAATGTAATCGCGTAATATAGATACGCTAATTGAACTTTTAATAACACACTGCAAAAATGATATTTTATCTTAAATTATATTGATTCGAGTTAACATTGTCGCAGATAAGAATATCTGTATCGCTGAGCAAGAGCACACAAATGAGAAATAACCATACAAATAAGGTATTAGTTTACACATTCTCACCATTTATTTATTTAAAAGTTTTAGATTTTTATGTTTTTTTTTAATGGCTATTTAATATTCCATCTACTCGAATTCAATCTTATTTTTATAAAGGTTTATTTATAGCAAAACGTTAAAATGAATGCTGGGAGTTACGAAAATTTAATTAGTGATCCTTCTTGTGTGGTAAATGGCGTGTTAAACCAACAAAGAAAATCTGGAGACTGGAACCAAAGGCACTGCGCAGTGTGGAAAAATTATTTTCTTTGCTACAAAGATAAAATCGACATTAAACCACAAGTAGATCTCGAAATGTTTTTAACAATCGTATAGAATGAAATGATTTTTAATTTTTAAAACCACTTTTAGGCTGCCTTCACTCTTGAAGGATTTCTTGTGAGAAAGTGCAACGTAAGAAGTGATAGCGAACAAAACCAGTATGCATTTGAGCTAACAAAACCTAGCGTAGTGACTCATGTCTTTGAAGCTGATTCGGAAGATAATCTTAAGCAATGGCTGTTGGTAAGTCACGTAATATATTTCAACATACAAAATAAAGGAATTCAGACTATTTCTACTGTAGAAATTACAAGAAATTATTACCGAATCAATTCCAAATGATCCGAGCAATGAAAACACAAATCAAAAAATTACTAACCAAGACCTTTTGTTTTCGGTAAATAAAAATATTTTTTTTTAGAAATATTATTTTATTGAAATTAATTTTAGGTGACAGCAGTGCCAGATGCAATGGAAACAACTTCACATTCGTTTAGTTTTCCCGCTGTCGACGATGAACGGGACAAACTAAGAAATATTAATGTAAATTCTACTAGAATTCATACGTGTTTGAGTTTCGACTCGGTCACAAAAGTCACGGCGAATGAAGATCCAGCAAGTATAAACGCAATGCAAAGATCGGATGAAATTGAAGATTTGTCCTGCATCATTAACGATTATGATAGCAGTGATGAAGAATTAATAATGATAGAAAAGAACAAGTTAGAACGTCAACAACAGTTTCAACCTAAAAATTCTACTGTCGACGAAGATGAAGTTTTTGAAGAACAAATATACGATTTTAAGATTAATGAAACGAAAGAAAATTTTAAGAATTCAACGCAAGATAACGAAGAGCAGATACAAGACGAAGTCGAGTTGCGGAAGCCCAAAATATATGATGAGCCTTTATCTATTGTCAAAGATAGAACTAAAAGTCTTTCGGAAGAAGTATTTGAAGCTCTGGGAATGACTGAAGAGATTGAAATGATAAAAGAAGAAGAAAGTGAATATGCGAGCGCAGCCAAGAGTCCCGTAAAGGAAAATGACGTAAATGAATCCAGGAAAGAAGTTATGCCTATTGTAGATTCCATTAAAAGACCCACGAGACTTAAATTTGACGAAGAAACTAACAAACAAATATCCAAGGAAGATGAAACAAAAGAAAACATGACAATAAACGTCTCACCGGTTTCCGTTAAGAGACTAAAAGAATTTTTCCAAGAAGCAACGAAAAGAAAACAGCAAATGCAATGCCGGAAAGTAAATGCTGAGATGCAGTCACGTGATGACCCGTTACCATTTCCTCAAATTGAAGGTTGAATGTACTATTCAAAACATCAGAATGAGAATGTTACGATTTATGATTTATTTCAGGTTTCCTTAATGTTATTTCGGAATCAACAACACCCGAGTGGACGAAAATGTGGGCAGCGCTGAAAATTGATCATATCGATTTTCGGCAGTCGCCAAATTCGGATAAAAGTCAACAGATAATACCAATCAAAGGGCTTCAGTTACAACCATCGGTGTGGGATACAAACCGACTTCTCGCCTTCAAAATTGTCCGAAATAATAAAGTAGAGGTCATAGTAGAAGTAAGAAAAAAAACATGAATCAGGTCAAGTTCATCAGACATTTAACATTTAGACATAAAAGTTTATTATTATCCACTTTAGTTTTATCCTAAATAGAAACAAAAAAATTAAGTTACCTTAACCTTACCCACTTAAAACCATCCTTTTATATATTTTTAAAAAAACTTTTTTTTAACTTGCCACTATAAGATAAACAATTATCCAGTTTAACTGACCGCAACGCGCTGAGTGAGAGGGGGAGGAAGAAACTTTTCTTCCTGTTTTATATTCTAATTCACCTTGAGCTAAGTATGACGTGAACCATTTTGTCGTCAACACTCAGAAAAACTGTTAACAGTTCTAAATTTATTCTAAATTTATTCATTTCAATGATTTAATTTTTAAACAAAAAAAATGTTGGCAACCATGCTCACCTGTTGGCATCTCATTTTGGGGCAGGTAAGATGATTAATCCTTTAATAATCAAAATAAAAAAATAATTTAGCGCACGGAAATTATGCAATTATACTGCATCACTATAAACAATATGAACAAATTAATAAGCAAAATTCTTCACCTTTAAAATGGTTTTTTCACCTGTTATCACCTTTGATATTTATCAGTTCTCTTCTAGCGGAACAATTCAATTCTGTATTGTGAAATAAGACATGTGCAATATATTTTTTACTGTCTGTATTAACCAAGAACGAAACAAAACTGTTTTAAATACCTTGCTTGGCCTCAAGGGCTACATACGTCCGTTCGTATGTGCAGTATAACCCTCCTCATTCATTCATCTCACTAAATAACAAAATTGCTCGTTATAATTACTCACCTGGTCTAAATCCTATTTCAATACACAATTGTGTGTTTTTTTTTGCGCTTAGACGAAAAAAAAAACATACACGAATTCGACATACATTTGAGTGAATAATATAAATACGAGAGCCTTTCCTGCTTTTTGCATTGGCAGCCGAACGACATACAGGACTTTGGTCGTTGGGTGAGTGGACTCTTCCATTGTATTCAACATCCACGCAATCAACAGGACGTTAAGAGATTTGCAACATCATTCGATTTACCAGAGGCCAACTCAAGTGACTGCGAAGCCGAAATGAAGAGTGCAGATGGAGCTGATGCCGTGTCAGTAAAAGATATGAGAGCCATTTTTGAAAACTCCAGAAAAGGGAATAATTCATCACCGGCGTCGATTCATTCTTCGCCCAGTCCATCGTTGGCAAGTCCTGTTTCTGATTTCCGAAGTCAAATGAGTTCAACGCCATTACACCAATCCGTAAGTTAACTTGGCAGTTATATTTTTCCTACAAATACTAAATGTTCCATAAAATCTTACTTCAGTCTTCCAGACACGTTACTCCCCAAGATTTTGATCCAAACGATGCAGATGTTGTTAGCTGGTTGGGTAAGATTTTTGTTTCTAAGTTTATTAATAATTTCTTCACCTATCGAAAATCCCGAGTAAATAATTAGATAATTATGATTTTATGAATAATATTTCTTCGCGTATGAAATTCTCTTATTGTAAGCTTATTTTAAATTATGTTTCTTGCAAAACCAAACAAGATTAACGAACTTAATGGGCATAACGGTAATGGTTTATTTTTAGGTCGTTATATCGAACAAGAGGAGGAGAAACAAGTCTTATCGTCGATGGCAAATCCGTTTCTAGCTAAACTGAGATTGAGACACAAACTGGAAATGATAGCTCAGATAGAAAGTGCTGTCACCAGCTTGGAAGAACACATTCAACGCCTAAAAGATAAATTAATTCAGAAAATAGACGCAAAAAAAGAAGCGAGCAATAAAAAGACTAGTACTGGACTTATCCGAAGTGCAGAAGACGCCAAACGAGCAGGGAATGAAAGCAAACGGTATAAAATTACAAATTAATAATAATTAAACAAATAAATTATTCAAGTTTTCTTATCATTTTCAGCATGGACAAAGAATGTGCGGATTTACACAGCCAAATTCATCAATCCGAAAACCAACTGGAAGAAATGAGAAATGCAGCCTACGAACTACAGCACGAAATTGAAATGGCGTATGAACAATTCGATTGGGGAAAAGAAAATGGACATAAAAATAACCCTGTATCAGAACGAGCTAGTGATTTAAAACGTGATAGGAAATTAGTGATGCCAGGCTGGACCAAGAATTCCTAAGAGACAAAGCGAGTAAGAAATCAAACGTCGAAACCAAATTGAAATTCTAACTATTTCCTTCACTTTAATTTCAGGCCTGGCAAAACATTGGGAATATGTCTGCATTAACGGGCAAAAAATGTCGAGAAAGGTTGATGAACTAATAATAATAATGATAATGTAATAATAAATAAAGACAAACAAACAATTTTAAATACTTTCATTGTTTCCATCGAGCGTTATACCGTATAATATTAAAAGACACACATGTACAAACATTTCATTTTATATTTACGATTTTCCTTTTTAAAAAGTAATAATAATAATTAATAATTATAATATATATACATAATACATATTCCGAGTGTACCCCGGCAAAGTTACTTAAGTGCGAAAAATTAGCCCAATAACTCTTGATGCTTACAAAAATATTCAACGCAAGGATTGAGTCGATGCAATCCAATACGAATTTAATGACAAATACTTTTTATAAAATTAACATTATTCTTGAGCATGATACTTCAAAATTGATATCAGCCAGATAAAATTCGTGGGACTCCATTAACAAAATGTTGGTATCTTCGTATGATTCAACAAGCTGATTCCAGCAGCAGTTAAGAACCAAATATTTGCTGTAGTATGTATATTCTTTTCTTTATTTCATCAACAATAAACCAATGACAAATCGAGATTAAGCTCCTTCAAAAATCCATAGAGAGAGAAAGAGAGAAAGAGAGATGAATTATTAGCATTATTTTAATTTTGTACCGAAAAATACAACGACTACCTAGCTATCGAGATGATCGTGTCGATCGAGCGAATCCAGCGTATCATTGCTGGAAGCACGAGTGAGATCGGACAATTCGTCAAAATGCCTTTGTTTTTTTCTCACATTCCAATGAAGACATTCGGCTAAACTGTCGAACCAATCACTTATTTGATCTTGCGAACAGATGGATGGAACGGGATAAATAGATGTAGTGACGCGAAGACTGAAAGAAAAAGAAGAAAAAAAAGTCACAAAACATGTATTTACTTTTCCGGACCAAACTCCTGATTGAACACAAGCACAACCCAGCCACCAAATTAATTTTTGGTTTTAAATCTCTACGAATTAAGCAACTGCAATTCCCATCACCTGCCACAAGTTTGCGGCAAAACACACCTATCGCCAACGACAAGCTCCTGTTGATACCGGCCATCAAACGACGCCCATGCTGTATTTCGCGCATCAGGATTTAACATAATCTGCAAATCACGCACTTTAAACAAACAAAAACAACACAAACACCACGAAACATTGCACTAATTTTTCAATAATCAGATTAATAAATGGTGGCTAGATGGTGCTAATAATATCCCGGCACCACCTACCTATCCCCATGAGACAGTTCTTGTCGCTTGCGCCCATCAAACGAAACCCAAGCTGTGTTCCTGGAGTCAGGTGACACCATAATCTGATGACATTCAAAATTTTATTTTCTCGTTCCTCTTTCCACTTTTACTTTCTTCCTAAACATCATTCTTTCTAATTTCGTTCGTACCTTTAACTCTACACCCGCCGGAACGACAATAGGCCGAAAGGACAGCGAATGAGGACAAATAGGCGTGACCATTATAGCTGGAACACTCGGGTGGATCATCGAAGCCCCTGCAGCGACAGCGTAGGCAGTGCTACCTGTCGGTGTGGAGACGATCAAACCTGTAGGTAAAGAAAGAGTGAGATAGTGTAGGGGATATTTACGTAATTTGACAACAGACCATCTCCTTGGACAGACGTGATGAGTTTTCCGTCTAAAAACAGATCGATATTGGACAAATAAGGGCTCGGACCTCGGTCGATCACAACTTCATTAAGAACTAAAAGATTTGTAGGTGGTTTACTAGTTTTGTCTTCGCTTTTTCGCAAAATGATACATCTCAATCTGCTGCGTAAAGTGAGAGCAGCGTGACCTGTGAAAATATAATATTAAATAAAATTAACACGTAATCTCGATTATATAACTTAAAGATAAACGGATTTGATTGACCGAATGCAAAAATTGCTTTATTTACAAGTTTCTCATCCACAGATTCGAGGATCTAGCGAGTTTTTTACCTTCCAGAACATTTGTCACTTGTTCTTCAAAATTATGAAATTCAAACGGTGTGAGAAATCCCAAAGAACCCAAATGAAATGCCATAACAGGTGGAACACTTTGCTGCAAAAAACAAAAACAAAAGCAATTTTTATTTTGTATTTGAAAACAAACGCATGAACAAATTAACTTATGTAACTACTTGAAATAAGGAAGATGCATAGAGTAGTGTTCCATCGCCTCCCAAACAAATGATAAAATCAATTTTATCAGTGAGATCATCTTTGCCCTCTTTGAAAGTCATTAGTTTATCCTTGACTGGCAAAAACATCTGACTGCCAGATAGAATGTGATCATCCATAATTGACGATTCCACAAACACTACCATCCGCTTATCCTAAATAAAATAAAAAAATTTTTAAAAAAAAATCAATTTAATTTCGTAAAAATAAAATAATAATGATATACCGTTATGAGCCAATTGACCAAATCAACAAACGGCTGTATAACAGCTGCATCCCGTACTTTCTTGATCACTAAGACGGAAAGTGGTGGTTTGTACCATGTCAGCCGTTGACTGGCTGGATCCTGAATAGTCCTGTCAACAAAACAAATAAAAATCAAAACAAAACATCGCATAAATGTTTTTATTTATTTTTCACATCTTTCGCGTATATAAAATACAAAACGTATCAACAGGAAACATTTGAAACAGGTATTTAATTTAATTTTCCTAAATTTTCAGACCTTGAAGAAAGAGCACTAATTATATAACGCTGCTTGCTTAACTGCAAGTACAAGCAAGCAGCGTAAAATTCCCAAGGAGTATGGAATCAGCTGGCACAAATACCAAATTTCTTCGAGCTTGACAGTAATAATGAAACCATTATTTTATAATCATCAAAATGGGCTTCGAGAGTTACATCACGAAACCATTTTGAATTTTTACCTTCTTACCCAACCCAACCCTAGCACTAACTCCCGCGGTGAAACCGCGTGAAACCAACGAGTTGCCGAACCCAGAGAAAACTCTTTTGGTCCCACGAGCATTTCGCGTGCAATTATTAAAGTTAAAATACTTTTTTTTCAAATGTCACTGACCTCATGATGGAATCCTAGCTCGGGAAATTGAGTGGAATAGGAAAAAGCGCGTCCTTCGAGCGTTTTACAAATCCCAAAGGGTTAAATGGGCAAACAGCATTCCACAGAGGGGAGTGTGGGAGAGATGGTACCTGTCCCAACGTGCACGTTCTAACTTGTGACTTCCAATCGACGTGCAAGCAGGTTGGTTTGGTTTGTCGTCATTTCAGGCGATGCATCAACTCGCGTATTATGAAAACGCTGATGAGCCAATGTCCTCGCGTCCTGCTTCCAGGGACGCCTTCAAGACACCTGACTCACCCTCATCAAATCACTCATCTGTCTAACTAACATCAATATTGCCAACGTGCTCAACTCAAGGATTTTCGCCGTGTACAATGTCAGGCGCACAGCACGTGCCAACTCGATAACTTCTACCCACTTATGTAATTAATACGAAAAGATAAAATTCGAATTTTTTTTTAAAATTTGATTAAAAGTCTCGAAAAATAAAAATAAAATAAACAGGTTCTGCACAAAACCAAACACTGTTTCTGACGTCATTAAATTCAGATAATCTTAATATTTAAATTTAAGTTTTTTTTTTATTTTTTTTTGCAGATAATTATTTTCGAATAAACTTACATGACCATGGCAGAGTTCTTCATAATGCGTCCACAAGGTCCAAACTGCTGAATGGGACTTGGAGCATTGAGGGACCGAGTCCGTCTACACAAAGAAAGAAAAAACAATAATAAGAAATCAAATAGTTTTAAAAAATATATATATTAATGACCTAAAAAAGGGATTTGTGAATTACTTTTAAAAATCTATTGAGATACGTATTTATACGTATCGGTAGAGGAAATTGGTCACACACTTTTGGACGAGCCAATAAGGGATGATTTTCATGTTGTCTCATCAACAGGTGAGTAGCAAATGCATAACTTTCAGGATTTTCCTTCAGTGATAAATGAGCTAATAATAACGTGCGGAGTACATTTTTAAATCAAACGAGGAGGAAGTAGAAACACGAAATTACATATATAGATACACAATTAACGATAATATATACAAAAAAGATAAATCTACACGTGATCCGATGAGGTGTGGTGTGGAGAAGTAAATACTTCCTCACTTTTAATTCATGAATAAAAAAAATTCAAAACGTTTTAAAAATAAGCATCGGTTGTGACGTCACATCGGCCAAAATGGCGCCCAATTTTGAAATTTCGCATTACGCGATAACAAAATGATTCAAGTTATTGAGTAAAAATTCAACAACAAAATTCGATTTGAGAAATAATTTTAAATTTCATGAATTGCATTGCGTGTTCCTGTAATTAAGATATGAATTCTCAATTCTGATCGCACCCACTCGCACATGTGAAGCAATAGATGTGTTTTTCGATTCCACGAATTCCATTTTTTTTATCCCCATCCCCCAATACCTGAAATCATTCCTACCGGAATCTCATTAAAAATCATTCCACGCATTCTCCCACACCCAAAAAAATGACATGCAAAAAAAAAAAGAAAAAAAAAAGACGTATTGACTTCCTGCCTCAACGGAAGCCAATTTGCCTTTAACTTACCCGGAACGCGAGTTGATGTCAAGTGATCAACCGCAATTGGATTTATAGTCTGTGTTAGGGGTTTCTCCCTGACATCCATCGTTCTTAAACCGAATTCAAGGACGTCGAAAAAGCGAAAAAAAACGTTGGACGCAAGGGGAATGAAGGAGAGAGCTGGGGGAGGGGTTTATGAAGGTAACACGGCCTTTCTACTCCATTTTCTCTCCCCTATAACATTAATTTTAATTTTGCTCCAAAGATAAGAGGAAAAAAAACGTCAATTGTACGTCAGGTGTGCCCCATCTGGCCTTGATTTTTACCGCATTCCTTGACTCGACGTTGGCGGGAGAAAGGGAATGACGTGAAATCGCCTTTATTTATAAACACTTGTTAACATTGAAAAAAAAAAAAAAAAAATACTTTCCATTGTTTCGGACTTAAGAATTTCGAAAAGCATCAATTTATTTTTCTTTTATTTTCCCCCTTCCGACGTAATCTGGATATAGAAACTTGTTGCCAATTTTGGGTCAACACGTTCGTTGACTTCTTACACAACACAATCAAAACAAGATCGATTAAACTGAGGTAAAATACCGAAGCTACGTCACGTGGTTCGTATTGAATTGAATGAATTAGTCAAATTAGAATTCTTTGCGTATCAAATTTTTACAAATGTTTACAAGTGTGAACTATCGGGTTATTAAGTCGGTATCGCCATCTGGTGGCAAACGAAATAATTTGTGTTAGTTTTTAATTTTTCTACCGTAACGTCGTTTTATACGTATGCACACTCACCGAACGGGGTTCATTGGGACTTCGGGTGCGAATTCAGGTGTAAATTGTTGCGCCGAACGAACTTTATACACTCCACATGGATTCACAGTTCACACCACACCACACCACACAGCGCACGCGCGGTTTCATTTTTTCCCCACACCTTTGACTCCACCCATTCGCCCACCTGGTCATTCGCGCTTTATTTACCACCTGGGCTACAATTCCATTCACAACAGACTACACTAAAACACTTACCCTAAATCATTAACACAACTCGTTATAAGTGATTCCATGTTCACGCCACCTTTTCGTGACCGCTGTTCATCATTGCCAGCGTAAAATGACGTCATGTCATGTGTGAAACTTCAACAACTGATACGGCCGTTTGAAATTTTACAAATGGACTCAATTTTTTGAAATCTTAATTACTTTTTAATCTTTCAAACATTAAATTTGATATATTTTGTAAACATTTAATTATCTTATCTATTGCTCTTGAAGTAATGTTTACTAAGGCAAAAATTACGCGCGAGTTGTTGAGTTGTTCAGAGGTCGAATATTTCACTGTCCCATTTAGCCATTCGCTGTGGTTTATGTTACGACTCAATATGCAATCAACAATATAAAAATTATTACTACTACCGTTGCATAACGTACTAGAAACGAGTAACTCAGTAAAAAATAAACATCGCGTGTTGTTAGAGTAAAAATCACTATGGGATTCTATTGCTATCCACTAAAATGTAAACAAACGAGGGAGTTTTATTTATTTATTTATTCAAACATTCTGACTAGACTCATGCACTACCGGGCAACGAGCAATTTGATTCTTACCTGTGATCATGAGACTGAATCGTGCCACATCTGATGCGAATAAAAAAAATAAAAATAAAATTTAGTTAATATTAATTTTTTTTAATTTGTACCTTTCTTTTCAGTGTTTCTCATTACAAATTCGACTTTTTTTTTTGCTGTAAACACTAAAAAAAACAGTACTAAATGTCTAAACCCTTAATGTGATTTCTAAATACACCGGTAGATGTCGCCACCATATTGTACAAAACTAAAACTCTAAAAAAAATTTGAGTGATAAATGGTAATTGTACGAAGCTTTAAATTGTTCCAGATAGTAATTTAAGACCCTGTAAATGTCGTTTAACCCAACTTTACACCCAGTGATGTTTTTTTTTTAAGTCATGTTTTTCAATCTCTACTTCCATTAATCTTGTCCGTAAGACAAGAAAAGGGCTGAACTGCCCCGATAAATTTTGAATTTAATTAATTCAAAAACATTTCACAGTTATCAATTTAAATTTGTAATAAAAAAAAAATTTGAAGGGGGGAAATAAAAACTTTCAAAAAAAAATCTCCTTACCCAATTCCCATGAAAATTGTTGCGCAATCTTTTTAAAAAAAAACTATGAAGTCATCCAAAACCACTAGTCTGTATCCGATATATTAGAAAAATGTAGAAATACTCCGCTCGACCAACTATTTACAAAACTAACACTAAATAACCCAATTTTTGTACGGTGTTTCCACAAACACCGTCAATCTCGCACTATCACAACCCAAACATTGTTTACAAGTTTAAAAATACTAACGTTAGTAATGCTGCCATGGAAAAAAATTGGTTGAGAACTAAAGCTAAAAACAAGACGCTTGTATACGCCAATCAATAATTGCCTGTTACTATGAAAACCAACTGTTGCAAAAGAAACAAATCAAGTTAATGGTCGTGAAAACCACTCGACAACCAATCGATTTTTATCGCTGCACACACTCAAAAATAAACTGCACACTTTTCAAGGATAATTACGGAATTATAACGGTTTTTATATAATTTCTGTGGAAAATTTTCCACAAAGTAACTAGTTGAGCATCTAAACATCATTTATTCCACCATTTTTTAAAATCAATAATATTCAATCTTTTCCACGATTAACACCAGGTGGCGTCACTTCACTAAAGGAAAAGAGAACAGTTGAAAAGCGGAAAGTCAATTTGTACGCTCTTAATAATAATAATAATAATAATAATTATAATAATAATAATTACTTTTTCGTTTTTATTCCCCTTTAGGGTCATCAATTTCCCCACCTACGAATTGTAAATACAATAAAACTTTAATTAAAATCATCAACAGATAAAAAGTCAAGATGGGCCACCGCTGAGAAAGCAATTTAAAATCACTATTGTTAAAGATCTTTAAAAAAAAAAAATCTAAAAATAATTTGCATTTATATTTCTTCAGCAGCGTGTACTGTTGAGCCACCGATTCGTGACCTGCTTCACCATATAAACGTGACAAACAAAATGCAACTTCCGTTTCTCAGACCTTCGGATTCGCCATACAACCCTCGACTTACTCTTATTTATTATCACGTTATCTCCGCTTGTATCTCAGTCACAGGAACAGCTTAATCTTAGTCAAATGAGCTGTCAATTACAAAAACTCCTCCTCCTAACTCGTGCATTTTAATGCTTATAGCGCACGCACTTTGCCAAATATGAAGTTGTTTTGAAAAATGTAATATAAATGTAGCGGAATTCATCAATTTCCGATGAGTATTCAGCAGTACTCGACCAAATTGTTACACCTTGTCCTTAGCATTCGCACGCGCAAGTTGCTATCTGCATTTCTACATTTACTCGAATGTAAATCGATCGTTACGGTTCAAGTTGGCTGTTATTTGTGCGTGGTATGTGCTCGTTCCTGGTCGTGTAGAGATGGGCTTGTATTGCTAGAGTGTTTCGTGTTTTGTGGTTACCCGGATGTGCGATGTCTGGTTTTGTCAGTTGCTGGTTTTGGTGGAGTGTTTCGTGTTTTGTGGAACTATCCGCTTTGTACGGTTACCCGGATGTGCAATGTCTGGTTTTGTCCGTTGCTGGTTTTCTGAAAGTGTTTGGAGTTGGCTGTTCGGAAAATTCTAAGTAACTGGTAGTCTGTTGATACATACTTGGCGTTTAAATGTACTTGCTCCCTCAATTGTGCGAATAATTTGCGGAAAGATTTATTATGAAACTCCGGTCTATTTGCTCCATCCTTTTTATCATAAATAAACAACTTCTTCAGTACCTCGTTTCGTGCTACGCTACATCTGATTTCATTATCATTAATTTTCTTTAAAACGTTTTAAGCAATGCAAAGATCAATAGATCAAAATATTCTCGCGTTTGTTAATTTTTTTTGGATAAGCAAAGCTGTAATCAACAAACCAAATTTTTGTTGGCCATTAAAATGTGAGCGCAAACTGTTTTGCATATGAAACTAGTTAAATTGCAAATGCACCGCAGATAAATATAATTGCATTTAAAAAAAAAAAACGTAAAGGTAAACTGTTTAAGCACACTCGTCATAATGAAAGAAAATTTTAAAAAAAATGTTTTTTTTTTTGTTTTTTTTTACTGAATCGCTTAGAAAACTTCCGCAGGTTAATAAAATGTTATCATTTCATTAGATTTATTAACAGTTAAATTTTTATTTGTTTTACAATGCATTAAAGCTGACTATGACAAAAAAAGAAGTCAATTTCAAATGACATTTCAAATCATAATTTTCTCAAGTGACTTAGCACGTTTAACTGGAAATGACAGTTCGAGCATTTGATTTCTCTTAATCAGCTTACTTAAGCGAATTTGATGGAACCTATAGTGACTTCAGCATACACATTAACATGAAGTCCACGTCCACATTGCATATTTACATAAGTCACGTTCAATTAAGCCGAATTAAGCACGCGCAATAGTTAAACGACTTCACTACATCTATTAAACTTATTCTCCGATTCCCACTTTTGTTTTTTTAAAAAATTAGATAAACTCAGCACCTTGATACACAAGTCGTGATAAGTATGTCTACATTAGCCACACATTTGTCAGTCTTCGAGCCATTCACAACTTGAAGCTTAGCAAAAACAGTACATTGGCTGCCGTGCACGGCTCACATAAACAACAACAATCACAAGCACACTTATGCAGTAGTTGAGATACTTGATACTTCAGTTTCAAGTATTTAGAAATTAACTACGTTTACTTTTACTCGTATTAAAAAGTTAATGACTAACAGTACAAAAAACTATTAGTTACATAAACGAAAATAGCACCCCAGTAACGCCTGACAAACACTCATTTGAATGCAAAACTTTTTTCGCACGTTTGAAGACAAACCGTTATTTACAACGCACAAACCCTAAGGGGCCGTCCATATATTACGTAAAGCCTATAAGGAGAGGAGGAGGAGAGTTCAAGTTTTGTTACGAGATGTTACGAAAGGGGAGGGGGAGGGTTTATCAATAATATTACGTAACACCGTATTGATCGCTTAAAAACTTTCAATGTATTCCTGAAATACGTTAAATCATGACTCAGTCTGTTTTTAATAAACATAAAAGATATTAAATTTGGCTTTTATTTAAAATAATTTTTCAAAATTTGGGGGGCGGGCATGTTTTACGACCCAATTAAAAACTTGTTTAAATAACTACCCGCAATCCGACTGAACTACAATTATAAAAACCATCCAAATAGTGCTTAACCCGATCAAATAGATTTTAATTTTATTCCAAACGTAACGCGAGCTTTCAGGAAACGGACACCAATTTGTTTATTAAAGCATCGCCCACAGATTCATAACAATTTTTCTTTCCTAAATACATAAATAAGCCTAAATAAACAAGCCCGACCATTTTTTTTAAAACCCAAACGAGATAATTTCACCGATTACGAGTTCATTGCAACAAAAATGGAGACAGTATAAGTTTGTATGCAAATCTTTCAAATTTCCTGTTCACGATGCATTCACAAAAATAGTCAAAATATTCAACTTTAAATAACTATCTTTAAACATTTTCCATTCCCATCCTCCAGGCCTCTAGTTGAAGCGGTAATTACAATGCACGAAGAACCGACATTTTGTCAGTCTGCGATTTGACCACCAATTTCATAATTGAAAAGAAAAATGTAATTTCCTTCAATTTCCTCGTCCGCCAAGCCCTCCCAAACACGTGTAATTTGTATTAGAAAATTGAGTAATAAAAGTAACAAACAAACAAGCTGCTTCATTCACTTTCACCTCACACCCAATGGCCAATGCCAATGTCAGTGTACTTTGGTCTACGTGAAGTTAAGTCCATTTATAACCTTGGCCTAAAGTTTAATGGAAGTGGCTGCGGAGTAAAGAGGCGTGCGTACAAAAATGACCCTTAGTGGTATAGGCCTAGTTGCAAATTTGGACCGCAAACAGGTGCGCAGCGTGTCAATAAACCCGCGTGACATTGCGTAAATCATTTGCCAGTTTCATAACAAAACGTGTGAGGGATATAATTTGTTTCACACTTTTACGAAACCAGCCAAACCTAGTATTATTGCAATTTTACTCCAGGATGAAATGAGAGGCCGCGAGCACGAGGCAAGGTGGCAAATCAACAGGTGTGCCCAGATCTCTCAATCTCCCACCTTATACGTATATACTTCTTAGAGTACGGGTCAAATTATACCTATAAATTTTACTGTTAACCATAGGATTGAAGCATAAAACTCCTCGCCCTTAGTTTTTTCCATTTTCTTTTTTCCATTTTCATTTTCCTAGTCGCGACTCGCGAACAATTAATCGCACCTGGGTGTGGGAATTTTCAATTGTGCTTAATTAACACCCATTCACACGACTCTTGTGAATATTTCCGACAAGGTGAGAAGATCCATTCTAAAAGGATTAGAATTCTAAGCACAGTGCTAATGCGCTAATGTGCAAATGTTGTTTCAACAATTTTTAAATTTTTTTTTTTAGTATTTCTTTTTCTGCGTTAATTTATTCCCTTCGTTTTTTTCCCTAGTGATTAAGTAATTGCTGTTTTAAAAAGAGAATTGTAAACTATTCAATACGATCCTTTACTTATTTATTTATGTTGTATGTTTAAGCCTGGATTTCTAATAAAGTAGAAAAACATACACACATCTCTCAACCCACCGCCCATCTACCGTAAATCCTTCGGTACGACGCACCTCCTTTCGGTTAAACGCCAAACCGAAAAAACTATTGCCAAATGTTTTATTTGTATTTTTCTCAGAAAAATTATTACGCGTCTGGGTGCTGCAACCCGGGTCTCGAGTCGCGATTATAGATTGAGGGTACAATAATTGAGGTCACCGTATAGATAATTCAGCCATTTTTTTAATTTTTTTTTTTTTAAAATTTTTTTTGTGGGTGTCTGTCTAGAGCTGAATTTTTAAAGTTTTTTTCCTGCGTCTCCCGTCTCCACTACAACGCGGGTGGTAATTACAGCACTTCTGCACCTGCGTTGTACTATGGGACTTTAATGAAAACAACAAAAAACACGCTTGGCCCTTTCCTACCTCTTTTTTGCAATAAATCACGCAGCAAAGATAAGATTTTTTTTCCCGAGTTAACTCACTTGACCCTTTAAATAATTTACTTTTTGGAAAGATAAAATTTGTAAACTGACACAAATTGCAAGTTGTAATGACTGTAAACACTGTCAACCAGCGATAGCATTGCCCCATTAGAATCCATTACTAACGATAAACAAATTGGCTTTTGTAATTTTCAGATTGCGAAGAACGATCAATAATAAATGACCCCATTTAAACGCATTTAAATATCAGTGAAAAACATTCTTTGTTCTTTTTTTTTTTCACCACCGATGGCTACGGTTTATTTATGACAATCCTCCCACAATGATAATAAAATTTACCGTTATGAGATGGAGAAGAAAAAAAATGTTATGAAAACCCTTTCGGCTCCTATTTCAAAGTGGGCGAAATACATTCATTTGAATTTAGTGGTTTTTATTTTTTTTATATTATTTCACGAATTTACTTCCGGTTTGATAATGTCCACATGATTTATAAACTAATTCAATTTGAAATTTTGTGTAGTATTACAAAAAAAAATATTAATAATTAATAATAAAAATAATATTAAAAAAAAAGGTTAAAAGGTGTGTTTAGTAAGATTTCAGGAACAGTTTTCCCCCTTAGTTTATAGCTTATCTGCATAACCTGTCCACTATCATAAACTGCCAATTGTCTTTCTTCCAGCAGACCAGCACGCACTCACGACTCAGACTGAAGCGTGAAGTTTTTATATAATCAGGGCCTTCCAACTTGAAATTTACCAAAAAAAAAAAACTTACTTATCATTACACAGATTACCTTTCCCACATTCCAATATCAATCAAAAAATAATTTGTAAAGATGAAGCCTCCCTGACAGCCTTCAATACTCAGGAGGAATACAAATAATTTACTGCAAAACCCCAAAAATTTCAATAAAATTTCAATAAAATATATTATTATTATTTTTTAGAAACACGTGCATAAAATTTATTCAATTCAACCATTTGATTACTGCTTTTCCAAAACTGGTTTAAATATAGAAAAAAAAAAATCTAAAATTAAATATAGAAAAAGAAGAAGAAGAAGAAAAAAAAAAGTCTTTTCAGTTATTTTCCCTTCAAGTTCAACTACTGTAAGAAAAAACAATCTTCAGAAAAGAATTTTGATAAAATTATGTATGTAATAAAAAGTCTCCTTCAAAATAATAATTGTTTACAACTCGTATATATGTCTCACAAAGAAATAAAAAAAAATAAAAAAATAAAAAAGATTAATATTTCAAAAGCAAACCGCAATAAAAATATTTTGTGAAATTTATGCTTAAGAAGTCGCGTGTTAATTAGTAAAATTTAGTAATTTAAAGTTTTTTTTTTGGGTTTTAGTCGCTATAATAACAAAGTTACCTGTACCTAAAACTGGCAACTTTTCCCTTTATATGTGAGGCTGATTTTCTTAAATCTATTGTCAAGGTTGACGATGCTGAGTCACTCGAGTTGGAGTCCTGCGAGGGAGGAGAAACCGACGATAAGTCCCACGTGGTTGACGACGGATGGACAGCGTGGTTGTTAACATTCAGGCTGGCCAGCGCCTTGGCCAGCGCTAAGTCGTCCTCCATCATTTTCCCGAGCGAAAACGTTCGTTCGAGGAACGGTTCTAAGGCTGGTGTGGCGCTATTATGAGTCTACTTCATTCCTAGCTAAATACTGGAGGGTGGAAACTGCGAATGTCTTCCGAACAGCTGAGGCTCGGTTACATACACCGAGCACGTATTCCCTCGCTGAAAAATATGACATGCCGCCTGAGAATCAATGATGCCAGCACCAGCTGAGTGCACCGCCTGCTGGGAGTCTAAAGGAAAACGGAATTATTTTTGTTTGGAACTAAAATGGCGTTCGTGCTTAATAATTTCTTTTCAAAATTTAATATTACTTCGAAACAATTTTGTTGTTGAAGATAATTTTTTTCGTTTATTAAAATGGAAAATATACGCTTTTCTTTCGATGTAGAGAAATTCTGAATACCAGACTTGGAAACAAAATGGCGATTGTGAACCAATTTTGAGTTCAGGCATCAGAGTGGGCGAATCGATTAATACATCGTGGGTGGGGAAGTTTAGTTGTGTTGTGGCGGTCTGATGTGTTATGGCTGACAAACGCAAAGGTCGAAAGCGGAAGGAGGTAAATGGATCTTTCATATGTACAGATTTCGTGTAGTTTTCAGTCCCACGGATGTCCCCATAAAAAAAATTACTTATACAATACGCGATTGCTTCGGTCCAAACTGATTCTTAGTAACAACGGCAACACGTTTTTCATGTAGGCCTAAATCCGTCTTGTAAACATCTGTTTAATAAAAATATTAAGCGAAATGCAATTAATAATTTCGATGTGTACAATTATCAACGCCGATCAAGTTCGGACGATTAAATTATTTAGTTTTGATGCTACGATGATACACTTAGAGTTAGATCCGTACACTTGACAGTTGACACGTCAGCCAGCTGTATTAACCCTTTCGATGTTTTGTATTCAATAGGAAGTCGACGAAAAACCGTCAAAAGAAGAGTATGCGGTGGCCAAGTACATGAGGAACCATGTTCCTTTGAAGAAAGCGAGTTTGTTAAGCCATAAAGTGGAATATTTCATAGGTTTGTATCAGTAATCTATTCATTTTTGTCGACTAAAATTTTTATTTATTCGGTTATCAGCATCCAAAGCTGTGGAATGTTTACTAGATTCGCCATGGGCAACGAATAAAAAAGGAAAAGAAGCTCTGTTTACATCGAGAGAATCGGTTATTGAATATTTAAATACGTAGGTTTAATTTAATTCGTTTTCAAATGATTTTGTTTTATGTATTTATTTATTGCTTAGGATGCTCATCCATAAATTTTTCCATCGCGCCAAAAAAATCTTAATATCCCAAAGAGATGTAAAAACAAAAAAGAAATTAAAAGATCAAGACGATAGCAGTAATCCGAACGATAAAGAGGAAAAGAAAAGCGTTGAAAAGAAGAAAAAGGATAAAGATAGCGAGTCCAAAAGCAAACAAGTAAAACGGCTCGAAAACAACTGTTTGACCTTTACATTATACGTGGATTGCATTGTTTACAGTTGGCGTTACCAAAGGATGTTTCGGGCGATAAAGAAAAAAAGAAAGAAAAGAGAAAAATCAAACTCGATATGCATTTGGAACAAATATTTGTCGATGGAAGCGAAGTGAGTTAGCGCTGAATTTAATTGAGCGTCGAAATTAATTAAATTATTTTTAAAGGCGTACGTTTGGATTTACGATCCCATACCAACAACAGCTTGGTTAATTGGCAGTTTATTGGGTAAAAGATTGAATTAGGTATGATTTGTGTAATTGATCGTAACGTTTCGTTGTTGATGTTTAGTTGTGGGTGCCATTCTGCTCTGTCTCTTTCCTCTTTGGCCTTCTTCAGTACGAAAAGGCGTTTACTACGTGAGTGTGGCAGCTGCTGCGTTTCTCTGCGTCATCGTTGCCTTAATCATAAGTAAATATTTAATTCCAAACTACTTTGCACAAATTAACGCGGCTTTTTGAATATTTAGTGCGTCTGATCACTTTCTGCGTGATCTGGTTGGTGTCGTTCGGAAAACATCATTTATGGATACTACCTAATCTGACCGAAGACGTTGGGTTTTTCGAATCCTTTTGGCCTTTATTCAAGGTTGATATCGTGCGCATTCGTCAACGAATTACGAGAGTTGATTAAATTTTTTTTTTTTTTCCAGTATGAATATAAAGGCAGCGATAAGCAAGAGACGACGGAGAAAACAAAGTCTACAAAAAGTAAAGAAGGGGACGAGAAGGAAACGTCAGAACGAGACCAAACCGATTCCGAAAGTGAGGAGACAAACGGTTTTGAAATTGTGAACCAAGAAGAATTGGAAAAGGATACGTGTAAAAACAGAAAACGGACCAAAAAAGAAAAAAGCTCATGACATTTAAGTTTGGTGCAAAATGTGTCATTGATGAATCGGATTTATAATTTTCTTGGCCAGTTGCTTTCTTTTTTTTAATTTTCAAAAAACTCATTATGGGATATGAAATTTATATTAACGTAAATAAAGGCAAACATTGTTCACTACTTAAGTTTCATTTAATGCAATAATAGCTAAATTTCACATAAAAATAGATTTGTTCGAAATTAGATTTGTGGTGAATATCATGGTCGTTGCGAAGCGGTTTAAGCCTTATAAGTGGATGCAGACACGTGGCCACCATGGCCAGTCCAGTTGGTATGAACGAACTTCCCGGGTGAAGCGAGCAGTTCGTAAGTGTGGGCACCGAAATAATCACGTTGTGCCTGCAATGGTGTTAGGTGGTGAAACCTGCTTAGCATTAAAATGAATTCAAGTACTTGTATTAAATTGGCCGGAAGGCTAGCCGAGCGGAATCCATCGTAGAAGGCGAGGGCAGTCGCGAAACATGGAGTCGGAATTCCTAGTTTCACCGCCTCCATCACAACCAAACGCCATGATTCCTGGCAGTCGTCAATGGCTTTGCGGAAAAAGTCGTCCAGAAGTAAATTACTCAAAGATTTGTTCTTATCAAAGGCCGCCTTGATATTTCCCAAAAAGGCACTAAAAAAAATGTTTATGAAGTATTGCATCGTTTTATTTAAAGTCAATCTTTAGTACCTGCGAATGATGCAACCACCACGCCACATGAGCGCGATCCCACCGTAATTCAAATCCCAATTAAATAATTTTGCAGCCTCGCGAAGCAACATGTAACCTTGTGCGTAAGACACAATTTTAGATGCGTACAAAGCCTAGAAACATTAATACGGTTAAGTTGGTAGAGTTAATAACGACACTGGGGAATTTTGAAATACCTTTCGAATGTGCTCGGCAAATTGCTTCTTGTCGCCCTTATACTTCGTCTCCTTTGGTCCCTTCAGGTGCTTACTAGCATTCACTCGTTCGGCTTTCAGCGAGGACAAACATCTAGCAAACACGGATTCACCGATCAGAGTTACGGGCATGCCGTATTCCAACGACGCTACTGCGGTCCATTTACCAGTTCCTTTCTAAAATTTTAGTCACTTAAGTAATCAAAATTAAATAATGGGTTAAGTAGTGACCTGTCCGGCCGAATCCAAGATTTTCTCGACTAATGGTTTTCCATCGTCGTCCTTGAATTTCAAAATGTCGCGAGTTATTTCGACCAGAAAAGAATCCAATTCTCCTTTGTTCCATTCGCCAAAAATCTACGGTTATATTTTGTTTAAGTTCAAAATTAAATTTATATATTCGGTACTAAAAATTCATACGTGGCTCATTTCATCGTGGGATAAATCCAAAGCATTTTTTAATAAATGGTAAGCTTCACCAATTAATTGCATGTCCCCGTACTCAATTCCATTGTGAACCATTTTGACAAAATGGCCAGACCCATCTTCACCAACCTTTGAAGAAAAAATTAAATTAAAAATTAAAACCTCTTCAAAAAAAAAAAAAATTAATAATAATAATAATAATACCCAATCGCAACATGGTTCATTATCAACCTTAGCCGCAATTCCCTGAAAGATTGGTTTAATATGTGGCCTAAATAAAATTATCGTCAATATTTGTGAATAAAAATATAAAATTTTTTTTTACCAAGCTTCTTTTTGACCACCAGGCATAAGCGAGGGCCCATATCGAGCTCCATCCTCTCCTCCACTAACACCAGACCCAACAAACCAAATTCCCTTCGCCTTCAAACTTTTGCAACGTCTTTCAGTATCCTGGTACTCAGAATTCCCTCCGTCGATAATGATATCTCCCTTTTCCAAAAGAGGCAGCAATTTCTCGATGAAATCATCCACCGCACTTCCAGCTACAATCCAACAATTACACAATTATTTCATTTAACAAGGCCATTTACAAGGTCGTTTAAAATTACCTTTAACAAGCATCATAACACGACGCGGCTTCTTCAATTTACTGACCATTTCCTCCAGAGAGTGAGCGCCAACTACTTTGGTGCCTTTTGCTTCGTTCGCGAGGAATTGGTCCACTTTGCTAGTGGTGCGGTTGTAAGCACAAACCTAGCAAAGAAAAAAATAATTAACCAATTTTTTTTAAATACTAATGAGAAAATTGGTATACAAAACTTACCACAAATCCATGGTCGTTCATGTTAAGTACTAAATTCTGGCCCATGACGGCCAAGCCAATCATGGCTATGTCGGCACTAAAACACAAAAACGGAAATTACATTTTTTTGGTGTAAATTATGACTTGAAATTTTTAACAAATTGTTTAACATTCGCTAGGGCACTCAAGTTTCCTTACACACGTTCCTCTTTTTGTTTCGAGCAGGCAGCATTTCCCATCGTTTGTAAAATATAATTCGGACAGATATACCGTTAAAATAAGTAAACTCGTTGAAAAAAAAATGAGTTCTTTACAAAGTTGACGCAAGGTTTGACACAATTTTCAGAATTGTAGTTAAGCTCGAGAGGTTATTCAATAAAGCGTCAAGTTTACCACATAAAAAAAAATTTGTAAGAAATTGCCAAACAATAAACATGCACACGTAAAAATTACATATATATATATATATATCAAAATATCAAATAAGAAAAATAAAAAAATCTTATGCAAGGTGTTATGTAAAGTTTAATTTAGTAGAAAAATAAAGTGCAAGTCATTCACGGAAATGCCTAGTTTGATAATTAGGAGCGCAAATAGTAAAAACAAAAAATACAACAAAAAACCCCAAGGTTTCTATGTACAAAACCACTTCCTCGCTTCAAGTTTCAACGCTTTGCGACCCGGGGTATTCGGGGCAACCGAAACAGCCTCATTTGTGCAAGGTCAAGGTGGATATTTTATTTTAAAAACAACTTCACGAAAAAATGATAGAAAAAAAGTAACTGTCATTCAATTTGTGAAACAAGACATTACAAAATATTCAGTGATACGTTGCTTTCGACAAAAAAAAAATCGTTACTTACACTGGATTGGACATTTTCGATTGTTTTCTTTGCACACCTGGCAGCTTCACAACGGCTGATTGAATGTGGCGATGGCGCGGCGAATACAACCTCGAAGCGAACCGTTACCATTGGTTTCTGCGCACGATCCCGCCTACTTATTTGTTTATTCGCGATATCATTAGCACCATCGGAATACAGCGACATCGTGTATCAAAATCGATCGACTAGCAGACAATTTAAATGTTTTTGCAATTATTATTATTAGATTTTATTTCAAAAATGGAAAAATCCAAAAAATTAAAGATACTTTACATGAAAAAAAAAAAAAAAAATGATTTGCCTACATTTGCGAAATATCTAGTGAAAACATCTTTCATTCAAAACAATAAATTCTTATATGTAAATAATATTCGCTAAATTATCAAAATATATAATTAGAAATGAGAAGAAAAATTAACAAAACCTAAATTTATTGCTCAAACAAATCAAACTAAAATTTAAAAAAAAATTATTATTACATCATTAATATTATTGCTATGAAAATGTTTCAAAAAATTTCTAACATTTATGAGCAATTGAGCTTAAAAGTGAAAAAATGTGACTACTAAATCCGACTTGATTTACACAAACAAAATGTAAACATAAATGAGCAACAAAAAGAAGAAGAAGAAAAAAACTAGTGAGCTTAATGCAATTTGGCTCAATTTCATTTCTAGCTTTCAAACATAACAAGTATATTCAAAAAGACCAAATCAAAACATACCAATAACTACAATTAAAAACAGTATTACACTTATTGCAATTTGTAATCGAAAACAATAATTCCTAAAATCTTCTAAGGCACCTATAATTAACTTGAAAAATAATTGTATACATATTTAATTTTCAATTCGAGGCACTAACAATACTTTTTAGAAATTCTATTATTATTATTATTTTTTTTTACTTATAACAAAAGGAATTAATGTTAAGAGCTGATACACAATAGAATAATCTATTTGTTTTGTTTCGTGTGTTGAAAAGTTTCCGAGGGAAAAAAGCTCTCAAATTAAATATATAATGATATATATATATTTTTTTTTGAAAATCTGCTTGTATAAACTTTCCCACCAACATTTCGTATCGATAGTATTAAGAAGTTAATTCGATTTAAAAATTTGTACAAAATTTCAATTTCTCAACGCTTGTAAATATTTTTCCATTTCTAAATAATTTGTATTTATAATCAGGCAGGAGGCACTTACAGGATATTATTAATATAAACTGATATCTCCAGATTGTCTCAATTTTTAATACCTGTATTATCTGTTCTCATTAAGCGAAACAAACAACAAAAACAAAAACTATCAACATAATTTCAAACGGGTGCAACTCATAATAATAATAATAACCTATTGTCCATTAAACGAATAGAAAAACAAGTAAATATAACAAGCATTTAAGTTGAAACGATTTTTGTTTTTCTCTTTATAACATATTTCGGTTCAAATTGGAAGGCATTCCTCTAGAAATATACAACTAACACGCCCTATTATCAAAACTATATTAAGTCACTGTCAACTTTTTAAAACTATGTATTATCAACTTGCAACCACAGTTGGAGGAGCAGCTTCAGTCGATGGCAATGCACTTTTCTTCTGCCTCATCCGTTGCAAGACGCAAGGATCCACTAGATGGGCGACAGCCAATACTTTATTGTTCTTTTTCTGCTCCTCCAGAGGCACTTTGCTTGAAATTGATAAACGTTCAACAGTTTGACAATTAACATCCTCGCCACTCGTTTCTGACGCTCCTTCTTCCTCAATCCCCGCAACTTCACCCTCCGTCGTATTTTCAACTCCTAAATCCGCGGTTTCCTCCGAATCGCCATCAGCCGTTTTGTTGTTTTCGGGTTTCGGGGCTTTCGCATTCGAACTCTTGCCGCCTCTCTTGTGCTTCGCGACGTAACCTTTCCTACTTTTTCCTTTGGGCCAACCTCCCTTGTGTTTCGTTGGCGCTTTGCTCGCCGAAGCCATTTTCTTCTTCCTATTCCTCGATGCCACAACCACCTGTTTGGTCTCGCCGCTCGCGTGCGCCTTTTTCCCGGCTTCGGCGCTCGCTTGCGCTTTTAATTTATGAGATAATTGATGTTGCAATAACTTGACGTACGAAGCAAAATTTCTTTCGCACGTCGCGCACGTAAAATGTTCGTTTCCCTTTGATTTTCGATTTTTCTTTGATTCCGACTTGCTGTCTTCTTTCGATTCGTCCAACTCCAATTCCTCCGGCACTTCAAAACTCTTGCTCGACTCGTTATCTGCCTCAACTTCAGCCTTTTCTACTTCCTCGTTCTCTTCCGGCAATACGTCATCTTCATCTTCCACATTATAAATCTCTTTTTCGTCCTCCTTCGACGCATCTTTGGTTACTTCTTTCCGCAATGGACAAGCCTCCGATACGTGCTTCTTAAAGTTCGCCAAATAAGTGTACGTTCGCCTACAATGCGGGCACGCGTGGCAATGTCCGCCGCCGTCGCTTTTCTTGTCGTCCTCCAACTTGATTTCAGCCACAACCTTCTTCACGTCGTCTTCCTCTTCGGGTGATATGTCGCAACATTGACCGTTGTCAACGGACTGATCCGCGACCTCTTGTTTAATTTTCAGAATGGACGGTGGCCTTTCTTCCGAATATTCCGAACTGTTTGATTCTTCGTCGAGTCCCGGCGAACCGGGTGGAGGTGCGCTTTCGGTCTTCCTAACTCGCTTTAAGCTTTTCCCTTCATTCTTGCTCGCGCTCAATTTCCTCTTCTTTTCTTTACGCATGACGCAATCGGTCATGTGTTTCTTCAAACTGGCCAAATAAGTGAAAGAGCGAGCGCAGTAAGAACACATGTGTTGCTGCTTATCCGCCTCTTTTGGTGATTCGACTTTTTTAGCAGCATTTTGCGGACAAATTTTCACGTGTCTGTCCAACTGGCACTGTTGACTGAACTTCTTGTCACACGCGGTGCACGCGAACGAAGATGTTTTTGTTGACCCGGACGACCGACTGGACGTTTGAGACGATCGATCGGAATGCGACGTCCTCGCTTTTTTCACAACCGAAGGAGCGCTCTTCTTTTGCGGCGTGTCTTCCAATTTTCTCTTCATTCCTCTTTTCACCGTTTTACGTTTCCTCGATTTATTGCGCCCGTGTCGCGGACTCGATCTCAGGTTTTCCTTATGGCCGCCACACTCCAGCATGTGACAATGAAGTTCGGTGACTGAGGGAAAGCTGCTGCTGCATTTTGTGCAAATCAAGTTTTCTACTACGGATATGATTGGTGGAACTGTGCAATTTTGTAGAATTCCAAAAGGACTGCAATGTTGCTTGAAAAGTTGCAAAGGCACGTCTTTGATCCCTTCAATCTCCAGATGTGTGCAATACACATTTGGGTGATTGTTGATCTTGTGATCTTCCATATCGTCGAACGAATCCACATTTTCGCCGCAAGCAAAACAAACAAAAGTAGTCGGCAAATCCCAGGCCTGAGGTAGCGATTCGGATGAATAATCCCTTCTATCTTTTCCAGGTAAAGATAAATCTAGCACGCCGTCGACGCATTGATAGTCGCTACAAGAGCTGCTGTTGACGGGGGACAACGCCAAACTGTACAACATGTCGGAGTGAGACAAGGTCACCGATTCCGTGTGGACCTCCTCCTGCGTCTCACGAGTAGTCGAGTTTTTCTTTGGTGTTTTGTTTAAGCTCAAATCACAAATGTCCAATGGAGTCGATGCGTTTTTATCGACGACAGAATCGACATCTGCTTCCACGTTGAACCAAGACGGAAAATTGTACGAAGTCCAATCCTGTTGAAGATTTCTTCTCACCGATGTTCGGTCACCCACCGGCGGTGACGGCGTGTTGCTGTCGTCGTCCGTCGGTGGCGTCGGCTGTTGAGGGTCGTACAATTTTCCATCGAGGTGGTTGAGCAGATTGTCCGAAATGTTATACGCAATGTCCGCGTAAAAATCGGCATCCGTCAGCAGACATTCCGTCGGCGTATCCTCGCCCCTGTTCGAAACAGCGGTGGATTGCAAGGAATTTGCGCTTTTCACATTATGCATCGACTGCCCATGCCTGCGGAGACTTATGTAGTTGCTAAACGTCTTGGAACAAGTGCTGCAAGTAAACTTATTAGCGTCCAAAATCGATTTCTGGCTTCCTCCTCTTCTCAACGAAGGTGTGTTTTTGTTATTCTGCACCCCACCCGCGTTCCTTTTCGCCACTTCTTGACGGTTAGTTTCCGCGTTTTCTCCGTGCGTAGTCAAATGTTTCTCGAGTTGCGTCTCGTCGATAAAATACTTGACGCAAAACGCGCACGGATGGAAAAAGGTCGAGTGCTGTTTTCGGATGTGCTTTTTTAAGTCGCCGCTCTGGGTAAATAATGACGAACAATGTCCGCACGCGTAAGGTTTCACACCTTCGTGGATGCGCTCGTGTCTCTTCTGGTTCGTAGCGGTTGGAAAACATTTTCCGCAGTACCGACACGGGTAAGGTTTTTCACCGGAATGAACCGACAAATGCCGAACGAGATTTTGTCGATGGGAAAAAGTCATGTCGCATTGGTTGCATGGAAATCTCTTGTCGTTTGCTTGCGTGGGATGATTGAGGATATGATATTTTAGCTGGCCAATTCGGTCGAACAACTGAGAGCACATGTGACACCTGTACAACCCATTCATCAGCTCCGGATTAATTTCCACCTCTTCGTCTTGCGGCGATTTCGCCGTCTGCGTAACGCTGATGTTGCAATTCGAAATATCCGCTTCGCTCAAATATTCGTAATTTATGTGAGTCCGTAGGTAATGGCGTTTTAAACTGAACGCGTGTCGATACACTCCGCCGCACACGTCGCATTTGTATACTTTCCGTCCACCTTTTCCTTTGGCGCAGTGAATCGGTAAGAGGAGGAAAAAAAATTTGCCCGGTTCGCCTTGAGGAGCTTCTGGTACGTCTTCATCTTCGTCGTCTCCAGCTTCACCAAAAGGAGAATTAGTTTCGGACGATTTTTCCATCTTCACTTCCACTTGAGCTTGTTCGTTCAACGAGAAAACGGTCACCTTATTTTCCTTCTCTTTCTCCTCTTCCACAGCATCGTTAGATTCAATTTCTTTACTCACTCGTTCATTATCGGCGTTAGATTCGATTATGCTTTCTTCTTTATTGCTCATCTAATAACGAAAGGAAATGAATAATTAATTTCTAATCAAGCAATAACGTTTTACCATCATGTACTTACTATAATTCATTTCATTCTTCTTATTC
The DNA here is from genome assembly GCA_034683725.1 of Strigamia crassipes. Classification (NCBI taxonomy): domain Eukaryota; kingdom Metazoa; phylum Arthropoda; class Chilopoda; order Geophilomorpha; family Linotaeniidae; genus Strigamia; species Strigamia crassipes. The sequence goes on from JAQFXT010000141.1 coordinate 28,485, forward strand.
AACAAATCGTCAACCTCAGTTGCATTTATCACTCTTTCCGTGTGTAAAACATCGAATCATCCATCCTCTATTATAAATAAAAAATAAAAAATAAAAAATAAAAAATAAAAAATAATTGTATTAATATTTTATTTATTTTTAACTTTAAATTGAATGTATCAGATTTGGATAACTTTTAGCACTCGCACCTTATTATTATGACAAGCAAACGGGCCTAAGAAAGAGGGACCAGTTTTACAGTCTGGTTTACCCTACATACAGTACAACATCCTGCTCTTATTCAACTTTTTTTTCTATTCTTTTTTTTCCAAACAGGTCTCACTTTAAACCTCAACCCTCCATCGACAGGGGGAGACTCGATTATAGAAGTAAACTTTATAAAAGCGAATCGGTTGACTATTTTCTCGAATTAGGTTACACTTTATAAATTGAAATAAACAACATCAGTTTGCTATTCAACAGGCAACGGGAGATTTGGATTGAACCAAAATTTGAAAGTTAGGTAAGGAGGAAGGAAAATAAATCTGAAATGGCCTCATTTCTCTAGCAAAAATCACACTTCCATGTTGGCAAATTGCCTTCCCATTCAAACACTAAATTGTGTGAACAGCAGCAGCTTAATTTTTAAATAGACAAAAAATAAATAAATAAATAAATAAATAAATAAAAGATTTTAATTAATATCTAATGATTTATTATTCGTTTATTACCCCGAATAAGAAACGAATATATCTAATCCAGTATTTAATTATGTTTACATCAATTTAATAGTTAAGATGCAAGTTTGGTATTTAGGCTTCACTGCACGACTTGAACCAATTGCATAGCAAATTGTGCAGTAAGTTTTAAAATACCACGTCATTTCCAGCAAAGAAAAACAATTATTTTTACTTTGTTTTTTTTCAAGGATGTAACTGGTTTCTACAAGTTTATTTTTTTTAATTTATTAATTTTTTAATTAAATTAAATCAAAACTAATATAAAACAAAAACATATTTTAAATAGAATTTAACAATCAAATGATAAAAACTATTAGTTGAAAAACTGCAATCCTTTTATTTTTTCCCCTAACTTTATCAAATCAAACATCGATATTTCCGTTGATAGCACAAGAGCAAAAAGCTTGGGAAATTGATACCACGCTTTAAATATATATATATATATATATATGTGTAAGCTTCAATGTGTTGGTCAATTTATAAAAATTTATGTCTTATTATTACTTAACAAATGTATAATCTTTCAACAAAAACAAAATGATTTACTATTTTTGAAGAAGTAAATTTTTTTCTTCTTAAAAAAAAATAAGCTGGAACCAAAATGGCGTCTCCAAAAGTATTAACTTCATAATAAACAGAAATGTTGTTCGATGCAATTGAATGCATTCACCAATTGAAAAAAATATAGATATTTCAAATTAATTAGTTTAAATATTTTGACGAAATCGAAATGAACCAGGCCTCTTGTATTGTAAAAGGTCACTTGATGTCCAAGGACACTGATCCCAACTTCATTCTCCCAGAGCAGAACAAGTGGCCATTTTCATCATCGCCATCTCCATATTTGTGATGAAATATCTCACATTTAATAATCGAAATTGATAAATAAATTTAAGTGGTTAAAAAACTGAATAAATAAACTCCAGAAGTTAATTTTATAATGCAATTGGAAACTTCCTCGAAAAAAAAAACATCTGATGAAAATGTGAGTTAAAAAATGGAGGATTCAGCACCTGTTCGTTTTGTTCTTTATTTCAAATGCAATTGGCTAATAAACAGTGACCATACCAAACGAAATTAATAACGGACAATCTATTATTAATTCGTAGATAATTTAATGAATAAATAAATGACAAATTATGAATATTAAAAAAAAAAAAACGAAAAAAATTGTTTAAAAATTCATAAAATAATGAGCTGGCTACGAGCGTAGAGAACAGTGTCGGGCACAATTGTATTAGAAATTGTGTTTAAACCTAATGTTTAAATCTCAAATGATAACTTTAGGTTCCTTGGTAATCAATCTTATTCAAATTGATAAGAGATGCTTTGGTTTGCAAACCTTTAAAAAATCCTTCCAACCGTCGTTTGCTAGCTGCATGATCGATAAAAATCATATTTCACATCACATCCGAAGTAAACATAATTAAAGAGATCGGTGGAATTGAGTGTAAATCTCGAAGCAACACTCCACTGAACCGAGATTCGTTTTGATCAGGGGGCCATTTTGGAGAAATTTTATTTCCCCGTCAGCGGCCGAACGATCATTTTCATTTTAACAACTTAACTTACCAAATCAAAAAGGGCAGATTCTAGCTTCAGTTTTCACCAGCACACCGTCTCGGTTGAACTCGATCGATTGCCAGCTCGATCTATGCGGCGGAATGGGTATTTTGATGATGAGTTTAGCCTCCGTTTCTCGTCAATATGGCCGGGCGTGGAGGAGGAGGCAGAAGCTACGACCCATGGAGAAATCCAACCACCCAAGTTGGAATCGAATTCGTTTGTTCAATGATTAGATCCGAATTACGAATCGACGTTAAATGACACGATGCTAGTTTTCCACCAAGATTTAACAGGTTTCGGCAGGTTTTAAGGCACAATTTGGTATCGAGTAGGGTGGTACGTGTTTATATGTGTCTTACTTCGGCTCCCTTTGTTCGTTTGCGAGACTGAAGAGGAAACGAAGGAAATTCACCTCTTGCAATGACAACTTCCTCTTTTTCATCTGCTTCTAAAATTATTTTAGTAAATTGTAAAACTAATTTCTAATAAATTGCGTGTGCTCGATGCAATTAATTTCGTGACTTATCAAATTATGTTATTGAGGGCTTACAATAGCAGCTGATATCTAAGGGCAAACATGATCGGAATTTTAAAGATACTAACATCGGAAAATAAATCGTTTTACATTCAATTTTAACTACGTTTATTGTGCTGCTAATTAACGGTGAATGTTTAATAAATTCACTCGGGTGTTAAGAATATTAAAACTCAAGATTAAATACTAAAAAAAAAAATGTAATTCGATGTAGGTAAATTTATTTATTTTTATTCCAGCCAATTGTTTGTTTTTAAAAATTAGTTTCTATTATTATTGCGGTGTTCATTTTGTGTCTCATTGGTGGTGCTAGTAAAAATAAAATGGCTGGAATCATGAATTGCGTGATTAATGAATCCATCTCTTTCATTTTTCCGATTGCGAAATAGAAAACAGTCATTGCAGTGAAGCTTCTTAAAAATTCAATTTTGGTTTTTCTAATTTAAATTTGAAATTTAATATTTATCAATTTCATTTCTTTATGAATTTGAAAACGGCAAGCAAGAACAACTTTTTTTTTTTAAATACACATTTTATTCAGCTTATAAAAAATGCAAAAGATAATAAAATATACAAAGTGATAAAAATACTTATATTAAAATTTTTTTTGTAAATGAGAAGAAAAAACAAAAACTTCATTTGCAAACGATTAAAAAAAATACCATTTGCAAATTCTTACATTTCCTTAATATTAGCTGCACAAATTTTCAAATAATTTCAAATCCATTACTGGATATAAATGTAATATTGTAAAGTGATCGTTTAATAAACAGCTCCAAAAATAACATTTCCGCAAAAATCAAGAAAAATAGCAGCTTAAGAATTGCATATTTTCAGAGTATACGAGTGCAGTAAGTTTGCAAGCTGGACATTTGACGTGTATTATAACAACATATAAAAAACGACTTTCTTTGAAAACTTGCAGTTGTAAATAAAATATTTTTTTAAAAAAACCAGTGAATTGAGTAAAAGAAATCTAAAAAGAAATTTAACCCAAAATATAAAAAGACTTTGAGCCCTTATACGAGTTCTTTGTATCTTTGGTAGAGAATTAAAAAGACAAGCAAGTAACATCAATTCTCTTTTCAAACAGTGAAAAAATTTTAACATCATTGTTGCCGACAGCTTTCTTTCCCCTTCTTTTTCTTCTCCAACGTGTGTCGCTTTTGTCCCTGAATCGGCATGTAAGGTGGAGCTGGCCCTTCATCACTGTCGTAGCAATGCTCGTCATCATCGTCGTAACACTCTAAAAAAAATAATAAATTCGTAAAATAAATAGTTATAACTGTAAACTAAATTCATTCTTCGCACCAGTCCTATACTCCGGAGTCGGAAGAACGGGGGTTGACCCACTGCTACAATTTCCATCACCGGAAGAATGACCCGAATTAGTCGAAGTAAAATTGGCATTTTTTCTTAATTTTCGATTATAAGTTGGATCTATTGCCATTGCAATGTTCACGTGTTCGGGTGTTTGTGCGCTTGGCTGCGCGTCGGCAGATTCTCTTTCTATCTCGTCACTCGGTAGTCCCACAGCAGGAAGTCTAAAAAAAAATAAAAATATAAGAAAAAAATTTATAAAATAACACTCATCGACGAACCTTCGTTTCTGAATCGATCCGTAAGCTTCTTTTTCTTTCTCTCTGTTTTTACCCACTAAGCCAGGAATATCAGTGGGTCTTTGAAGCGAACCTTGTGCACCGTCAGCATCTGCGGTTGATTGTTCCTGTTCCATTTGTTTCTGCAATGCTTTTAATTTCGCTCTTTCTTTAGCCCTTCGAAGCTTCGCTCGTTCTTGTTCTTGCAACATTTTTGCCAATTCTCGATCTTGCGCTTCAATTGCGAGTAGACGGTCTCGATCCGCCTCACTCTTTTCCTGCTAATGTTTTAAATGTTTAAATAGATTTTTTTTCTTCTGATCCCTACACGAGTAATATCAGTCGTTACCATGGCTTCTTGCTCTTGAAGTAACCTAGCAAACTCTGCATCTCGTTCTTCTCTTAATCTTATTTCGTTCGTATCCACGTCAGATGTTGGTTGCAGCAGATACTCTAATAACTCTGAGTCTTGAATTTGTAACGGTTCGCGAATTGCCCTGGACGATTTGTGTGTTAAAATTTCTGACGATTCGCTATCAACTTCTATAATGTTTTCGCCTTCAGATTTAAAATTTAAAATTAAGAAATTTTATGAAAATTAATCGTATGTGTATCGACTAACTGCTGCCAGCTCTGTTCCTTTCTACTGGTCTTCTTTCATTTTCTACCACTTTCTTCTTTCGTTCGTATCGCTGTTTTTCCTTTTCTTGCAGTTGGCGAGCTAATCTCTAATAAATAATACAAATATTTTAATAAAAAAATTATTATGCAAAATAATACACGCTTTAATTTAACCTTATCAGCCTCTTCGTAATCTCTACCCCTGCCTTCTTTTCTATCCTCCAAACTCTGCAATTCCAAAGCCACTTGTGCATCAGCCATTTCTCTAAATAATGTATACGAAAGTTTTAAAATTTTATAACCTTATGTGACATGTCGAATGACTCACTGTTCGAGCAGCATTCGCTCATACATATCATGTATTTTTTCTGCTTCCGAGTTTTCTTCATGCTGAACATCACGAGCATGTCTAAGATCCCCTTGTATAACACGACGTTCACTTCTATTTTTTCCATAATGTAATTCAACTGAAAAATATAAATAAAAAAAGAAATTGCTTTGCAATTTGCATGCTATATAATTAAATATAACTTCTTTTTTTTTTTTTACTTTCTTCATCTTGCAGTTTTTGTGCCAATGCGCTGTCTTCATGAACGAGCCATTCGCGACAAACTAATGCATAAAAAAAAATATATAAAAATATTACGAGTTTGGTTTATAGTTCTGCCAAAGAAATAAAAGTGCAGGAAGTTTTGCAACTTCATGAATAACAGAATATTACTCATTTTTTAATTATAACTGATGGCTAATTTAAAGTGGTCTTAAAATTTGGGAATTAAACATTCAAAGTCATACACATACACACGTATGCACAAAATTTTCACGTTAAAAAACATGACAATTATTGTTTATACAGTGAGGTGTTAATTACCTTGGTTGACAAAACCCGGTCGCGGTTTCGGCTCAGTTTGTCCGGCAGGTCTTTCTTCGTTCATGCTTCGAATGTCACACTGCATCAGGAATTTATGATGAAAGCGATCAGCTGGATCATCAACCGAATAAAGAAAAAGTCTTTGAAATGTTCTGAGATTTGGCTCAGTCCCATCAGATCTCGGAGATCACTCCGCTCAGATTTCCTCCGACCGACTTGCCAGGGCTTGTTGGCATTTCGCACTCGCCAAGTCGTCCATATCAAGAACGGATATGATGTAAACATTAATCAAAATTTAAATTAAAAATTAAAAAAGGCAACTTCTTCGTTGATAATGCAAAAAAATTCTTTTTATTTCTCGATTTATTTCATTTAAAAACTCGTACATTAATTTTATTAGTTTGTGTAAAGAAAAAGACGCGTTTTATTTTCTGCCACACGAGGCGCTTCAATCACTATGGCCTCGACCAAAAGCAATTTTATTTTCCATATACGATATTTTTTTATAGATTAAATTGATAATAATTGAGAATAAGACAATTACAGTTAGTTACACAATTTAATCGGTAATTTAATCCAGTTATTAAATACATGTAAATGTACTCTAATCAGACAGTGCTCGTTTATACCAAAATCTTGCCCTGAAGTCGTCACTGCAAGTAAGAAAAGCCGGTCCAGTTGGGGAATGAATTATACAACGAACCACGTTATTATGTCCTATAATAAAAATTTATAAAATAAAAATAAATCCAGAAAAATCGGTTTGCTTTACGAACCCAGTGACAACAACTGTTTTCGTGCTGCGTTGCGGGAGTCCCAACAACACAAACTGGTTGTTTTTTCATCCGGAAACATAACTATTAAAAAAAATTAAATATTTAATTACGTAGATTAATAGATAATTATCCAATACTGACCGTAATCTTCCGTATGATTAAATACAGCTTGAGTTCTGTGCGATTGTTTTCCAGTGGCTCCTGCACCCGTGTAAGCAATAAGGCATCTGCTAGTTGCCAACTCCCACAACTTCACTAAAGAATCTTTTCCACTTGATAACACATACTAAACGAACGTTACAACATTTCAAAAAACAGCATAAAAATAATAAACAAAATACAAACCTTCGAATTCCTGGAAAACAACACCGAGCAAACTTCGTGCCCATCGTGAGCTTGGGTGAAAGTGTTAACGCATTTATTGCTAACTCCATCCCAAATTTTGATATCACCATCTTTAGAACTGGTTACATACATATTTGCATTAGGTGAATACTTCGCCTAAAAATGTATACATATATTTTTTAATTTGTAAATTTGAGCACGGACTGCTTTTTAGTCATATTTTACAGCTGTAATCGGTCCTTTGTGTTGATCTTCGGGTATGGATGACACGAAACACTGACTCGTATTTACGTCATACAACCGCACTAAAAATAATTAATTTATTAGTCACCGTGTCAAGTTTATTAGTTACATATAAGAAGTTGCATACAAGTTGCGTGTTGTGTCCCTACTACGATGAAATCGCCAGATGGATGAAAGGATAATGCCCGTACGACCTCTGCCTCCTAATAGACAAAATATTTTAATATTTCGAATTCATTTTATTTATTTTATTTTTTTACGTGAATTGTTTTAAAAGCCCTTTTCACTGATGGTTTTGAGTAATCGAAAAATTTAACGGTGAAATCTCTGCTTCCAGAAGCTAAAATCTGCTGTTGCGGATGAAATTCCAAACACGTGACTTCCTAAACAATCAAACATTTTTGTTGGCGCGAGTAATTTTTAAAAAGAAAATAAATCCCAATTTGATGGCATTACTTCGATGTGGTCGTATAAAGTTCTTATAACTGGATGCGATTCCATATTTTGTTGCGCAGATTCCTGAGCTGTCATTTCAGCGGGTTGCGAGCTTTTTGCCAACATACGATCAACATCTAAAATCTAAATAAAATTTATTAATCCATTTATTTCAATTGGAATCTGTCATCAAACTAAATTACCTTGATTGAAGCGTCGACTGATCCTGTTGCAACTAGCTGACCATCCGAACTAAAAGCCCCAGCTCTGCACTGAGCTTTGTGAGATGTAACGTAACATGTTTCGTACAATGCTGGTTCAGGAGCATTCGAAGTGACTGAACATAAATAATTGAGAAAAATGATATAAAAAAAAAACGAATAGTTACTACAACTTGTCTCATTTATTGCAAATCTCCCGTTACTTTACCATCTGTTTCATATTCCAAATCAATTCCAATTCCTGGCATTACGTTAGAATTCAATTTTTGCTTTTCCACTTGATCTTTAAAAAGAAAAATTGAGTAAATTTACCACCGTGTAGGTGCAAATGTGGACATTATTTAGTAATTTTGTCCCAAAAAGAAACATTTACCTTCTTCGATACGTAAGCCCAAATTTACAACGTGTAATAGACGATCAGATGGTGAACACGCTGGGTGTGCTTTTACTAAATTTGACAAACTTACGGCCAAAGTTTGATGTCCATCATAAAACAGCTGACTACAAAAATAACAAAAATTACACTCACATAACATCAAATCATAACCATACCGGTACCTGATTATTAATCTGTATAAAGTTTCTCTTTCCTTCACGCCTGCTGATCCTTGAGGCATTGTATCTAAAATAACATGTTTTCACATTTTAAATTTAGTTTAACTTTAATAAACTAATAAAAGATAGTTATAATTGCTTACAATCTTTGTAGTCTTCCAAGCTCAAGTCCAAACCCCAAGCATAGCAATTGTAAACAAAACAACCAATCGTGGACCAAGCAGCATACTTGTCTAGATACAGTACGATACCGTATGTTTGAACCAACTGCCACCAGTGAGCGACTCACCAGTGTAAACAAAATGGCAAGCCGAGGTACGCATCCAATAGCTTACTTTTCTGATTACGAAGATTCTCAGTAATTGCTACAACCTAAATTCAATGATGAGTCCTGTTTGGAGAAAAGGTACCGTATGGTCATGAAATTAAATGTTAAAATTAAAAAAAATTGACTTTATCCAGTTATAATTAGTAATCATTATGTTAATTTTGTTTTTCTTCTTCACAATAGCTTTACCACTTCCAACTAATGAAGAAATCGCGAGAGAATTTGTCGTTAAAACTTCACTCACAAAAGGATTTGGACAAGCAGTCAAAAATTTACAACAGAACTTACTCGAACCACAGGCAGAAATCATTAAGTAATTAATATTATCCCAATAGAAATAATTCTGTAACGGTGTATCATGATGATAAATGTTTGAATATTGTTATAATTACAAGTGACGAAGTAACTACGAGGTTATGCTGCATTTTAGAAGCAATTTTTATTCATGGTTTAAAGGACACATTTATTCGACGAGTCACTGCTATTTTAAGTGGAAACGTTGATAAAATTCCTGAACCAGTAAATTATTTACTGATTTATGAACTATGGAGATTACGGTAGTAATTGTAAATTTTTTACAGAATTTTTGGCCATTCTTACTTATTTTCACCCACAAAAATGTGATAACTCATATCCAAAACCTCACCAACATCGTGACGGACATTGGCAATTGTAGAGTAAGTTTTAAATTTTTATATAAAATACCGTTACATTAATTATTATAATTTATTCCAGGCGTGGCTCCGAATTGCTCTTAATGATGGCTTATTGGAAAGTTATTTAAACCCAATGCTTAAAGACAAAAAATCACTTCAGTAAGATCATTCGCAAGTTTGAATTCTTTTGAATGATAAAATAATTTTTTTATTTCTAGGTATTATTACAGTCCAACTGCTTATTTACGCGATATCGAACAACCAGATATTTTGCGCAAATATATTGAAAGTAAGAATAAAATTTCAACATTTTCTTGCTTTATTCTTATCTTCATTTTGCAAATTCCTAGCTCTGTCCTTGCTGCATTTTAAGCTGGATTGCGACGTACCAAAATTGAACGAATGGTGTCCGAAACCTTTAGTGCTAGCTGGAATTTGGGCACCGCCAATAGCGCCTGAACCAGTCATAACAGGAGTGGATATTGGTAGGTAAATTTTCAATTTGACTGTATTTATTTAAAGCAATTATTTTGCAGCTTCATATTTTTCTGACGATGGCAATTTGATAACTCCAATTCGACGTCGCCGAGTTAAACCGTGCGATTCAGAATTAGATTCTGGAAACAATGAATGCGCACTTCAATCTCAAGAGCCAGGTCTCACTTGCTCCAGTTCCGCATGCATTGAAATTAACAGTTCGCCACAATACGCTCACGAATCTTGCAGTTCGAGCCCGGCGTCGTGTCCGGACCCACCGCCGCCGATTCAAAATTACAATCGCTTTTACGACACTACACAAATAACGAATGACGACTGCGTTGCGAGAAACGATAATTTCTTTAGAAACATTGACAATATTGAAGAAACCGTTGTTCACGATGTCGATAGTTCGACCAATGAAAACACCAATAATGTAACCGATGCGAAACGGAGTGGTGAATCACACTCGTCCGTGATTGGTCCGTTAACTCCTTCGGACGCACTTAAAGGCATTTCGGACGGTGTCGAAGAAGCTGAAATAAGTTTAGATTTGAATAATCAATCTCAGATGGGTAACAGCTTAATAGGGAAGAGTGGATGGTCGTCGTCTTTTGATGATGAAACTACAGATGCCAAATCAGTGCAAAAATCAGGTGCCAAATTAAATAACTCGTCTAAACTTATAGAAATATTAAACTTTACGTATTTTTGCTAGAGAGTTTCCAGACACTTTTGAAGAACTACTCACCCGCATCTGGATCGGTTATCGGAACGCCGAATTTTAGTGATATTACAAATATGATGGGTACTAACAACCAAGATACGACGTGTGACAGTCCAACGACACCTGCGGAGGATCTGTCAGTTGAAATTAGTGGGTTTGAGGTTATTTCAAGACAATATTCCATCACATCGAAAGACTTGGATGTTGTAAGTAGCTGTTCGGCTTAAATGCATCGGGTTTAATTCATTTTTCGTTATATTTTTTAGAAAACGCAAGCGTTAATCGACCTGATTGGGACTATACAAAATGAAAAAGGAGTAAATTCGCAAAATTTTCAGTGTAAAGGATGTTCACGTCCAGTCGGCATGAGTACGGATTTAAATAATTGTTTAAGGTGAATTGTTTAAATGTGTTTTCTTGGTTTTAAGTTTATGGGACTGCTCGTGTTTGCGGATATAACGGTGCTTACTATTGCAATGAATGTCACGACAATGATGAATATGCCATTCCGGCCCGAATTATACATAATTGGGATTTCAGAAAGTTCAAAGGTGATTTTAATTTTAATTTTTTAAAATTTTTTTTTATAGCTTTCTAACGAAAATTTTGATAATTTTAGTTTCAAAACCAAATTTTTATTTTTTGGAACAAATTGAAGAAGAACCTTTAATAGATATAAGAAAATTTAATCCGAGTTTGTACTCGGCTATTGAAGAAATGGCAGAAATTCTCGTAAGTACCATCGACTGGACTCGAGTAACGGATAAACAAAGTTTTCATAATTTCAGAATCTGCGCACAAAACTTAGTTACTTGCGATCCTATTTATTTTCTTGCCGTGAATCTGTCGTCGAAAATTTACGCAAGAAAGTATGGCCGAAAGAATACCTCTACGAACACATTCATCTCTACGCTATCTCGGTTGGATTTCTCAAATCGATAACTGAATATGAGTGAAATTAACTCATAAATTCTTTTTATAGGATCTCAAACAAATCCCAGGTGGTAATTTTGCTCAGGTGCTTATCAAAGTAATCAACTTTGCAACCAAACATGTGACAGAATGTCGTTTATGTAGCCAAAAAGGTTACATTTGCGAGATTTGTAACAATCCTAAAGTCATTTATCCGTTTGAAATAGACGTTACGTACAGGGTATCTTTTCATTTCTTATCCTTAAATTCCATTTTAATTTCAAATTTTAATTTTAATTTTGATAGTGTGAAGCGTGCCTCGCAGTTTACCATAGCAAATGCATGAACAGTAAAAAGCCCTGTCCAAAATGTGCTAGAAAGAAAAAACACAGTCAAGGCCAACAAGATTGTTTGTGGAGCGTAGAATATTGAATTCTCAAAGTTTGTTTTATACCGTGCATATATATTTTTTTAATACATAAACGAAACGCGTAAGAATTATGTAGCTAATCTATCAAATATATTGATATTGAGATGCATAATAAAATTAATATTTATTAAATTGCAGCATCGATTTTTTTAATGCCTATAATTATTTTATTCTACTAACTACTTTAACTGTACATTAAGAAGCAGTATCTATACTTTCTTCCCAAGTAGCGACCTGCCGTCTGCACTTGCATTAGGTTAAACAAAAATAACCGTTGCGCATGCGCATACACGGTAGTTTCTCAAAAACTCGCTCTCTTTTGTGTGTCTCTTATCTGAACTTAAGCGCCCTCTAGCACCAGTTTCGTGCTGAAGTTATGAATTCACCGGCAAAGGCCAGGTCCATAACCAGGCAACCCTTTCCCATTCCTCGAAATTATTCGATGACGTCCTCCCGTAACCTTCACCAAGCATCACAGCGAAAATGAATCGGTGAAACAATATCTAATCTACCATTGCGCAATTGACATTTTTTATTCATTAATTGTATTTTACAGTGTATACCTCGATTACAATGCCACAACTCCTCTGGAGCCTGCAGTTTTGGACGAAATAACTAAAACTTTAAAGAACGTCTGGGCCAATCCCGGAAGTAGTCACAGATCCGGTACCGAAAGATGATCTCTTTTTTTTTTTTTACTACATGTGATAAGCAAGTTATAAACTTCGTTATCTCTTCGGTACCGTAGGTAAAAAGGCTGCTGCTGTTATCACACAAGCGCGTCAAAATGTTGCACGAATGATAGATGCAAATGCAAATGGTAATAAATTGTATAATATTTCAAGAATTACTAATTCGTTTGATTTCTCTAGATATAATATTTGCATCTGGAGGCACCGAAGTCAATAATTGGATCATACAAATAAGTATTGAATATTTTAATGCCCGATTACGAGCGCAAGAGGACGGGTCAATTAGATCCAATAAATTCACTGGAAGACCTCATATTATTACTAGCATCATCGAACATGATTCAATTAGGATTCCACTTGAAAAATTATCACTTGAGAATAAAATTGGTAACCGAAAAAATCGACTAAAAAATCCCTAAAAAATTATTTAAATTTAAAATAATTTAATAGTCTTAAAAAAAAAAAAAAAAAAAAAAACGTTTTTAGAGGTTTCGTACGTCCCTGTCTCAAAAAGCACTGGTTCCGTGGACGCTGATGATGTATTGAACGAAGTTCGGCCTAATACGTGTTTAGTAACAGTTATGCTCGCAAACAACGAAACTGGTGCAATTCAGCCAGTAGATAAAATATGCCATCGAATCAACGAATTAAATAAATCGAGGCAAGGGTTACTTCGCATATTGACCCACACCGACGCGGCCCAAGCCATAGGTAAAATGCCTGTCAGTGTACAGGATTTACAGGTTGATTATCTCACCGTGGTGGGGCATAAGGTATTTGAAACAAGTTCGTGATACATTGGATTTCTAACGCATATTATTATTTTAGTTTTATGGACCCAGAATTGGAGCGCTTTACGCACGTCAGCCGGGTAAAGAAACACCCGTCACACCTTTGTTTTATGGAGGTGGACAGGAGAAACGACTGAGACCGGGGTATAATGTTTGATATTCTAAAAGCGATTCAATTTTTATTGAAATTCTTGTATGACAGGACAGAAAATGTAGCCATGATTGCGGGACTAGGCAAAGTAAGAATTTGAATAAAATTCAATCACGAAAATTGAGGTGATTAAAAGTAAAATTGCATATTTAGGCAGCCCAACTTGTTTCTGACAATTTAGACATTTATGCTAATCACATGAAGGAAATTACAGATTATCTTCAATCACAATTGAAGGTTGCGATGAAAAAAAAAAATTTAAATGAAAATTTTTATCTTGTATCAGTTATTCTCTTGTGTAACTTAACAGGCTAAATTTGGAGAAAAAATTCAATTCAACAACAATTTTCCTCTTACGTTGGTCAATACTTGTAACGTATCATTTATTGGACTCGGATTAGAAGGAAGCAAACTGTTAAGTGCTTGTCGCCGTCTAGAAACGAGTGTTGGAGCAGCTTGCCACTCCAAAGCAAAGTAAATCAAAAATATATTTTACGCTACTCAAAAAAATAACTTTTTCACTGTGTATAATCAATTGTAAATTTCAATTAGTATTTCCTCTGTGCTACTTGCGTCTGGAGTGGGAAAACCATTAGCAGCAAATGCACTTAGGTTAAGTGTAGGGAGAGAAACGAGCAAAAATGAAATTGATATCGTAATTCGAGACCTTCAGCAAGCTAGAAATTTCTTGAAATCTAAACCTGTACATGATTAATCAACATTTTTATTTATTTATTTAAAGAAAAATATTTTATTGCTTGTATTTTACGTGCTTACTAAATTATTTGACCAAAACTGAAAATGTTTGTAGTAAAAAGCAAATAAAGTATGAAATGAAATAATTTTCAACTAACATTATTCAAGGACGGTACATTTCGTCACCATGCCAGCAGAGACATCGTTAAAGGATCATTTTACACTGCAAAAATAAATTAATAAAATTATTTATTTCTAAATAAATACAAACAGGAAAAAAATTGTAATAATACCTCGTTATTCAAGGAAGTTGGCAACATAATAGCATACAATGTGGAAATGGGCAATTTGCCAGTATCGTAGCAGCATAGGGTGCTAATTTTGCCTCAGAACCTCACTGCATGGTAATGGGTCAAGTCAACTAAAATTAGCGTTGCAACGTGTGTTTCAAAGAATCATATCTAAAGGTATCAAAAAAACTGATAAGGGAAGGAATGATGACAATTTATATTGACGTTAAGCGTAAATAATAAGTTGATAATTCCTTCACTTACAATACACTGTTTTTACGTAATCGCTTCAGGAATTGCAACGCTAAGAGTATGTCACTCAGAATGGACAGTAGTAGAACATACCTGGCCACCAGAGAAGTGTAAGGATAAAATATGAATATATAATGTCATAACATATATATAATGCCGATCCGTTCATTACAAACAGCGAATGGAATTCGTGGTGGGAAAGAAGAAATCGAACAGAAAAACAACTTGTTGTTTCTTTGTTCATTTTTACAATCATATGTTTGGCTCTTATCGTAGCTGTTGCAATTTTAGCTTCAGATAGGAATTCCAACACACAAACAAGTGAGTCGTTGTTTTCCATATTATTATTTGAAACAATAGTAGTCACGTGAAATTGTTGTTTAAAAAAAAGTGATGCGTAATGGAATGAGACAATAGTACGTTTTAATATATCAAAATTGACAACTTAGTTGCCTTCCTTATTGCCACATGTTTGGTGACATTGCCTCTTTTCAGACACAAAGCCCAGGGTAAAACCTTTATAATTTACAACTAAAAACATTAACCACCTGTTTATTTTTACTTATCAGATAAAAATGATAAATCAACTCAAATCTGCACAGCAGAAGTATGTGTGCGTGCAGGTATAAGGCGTGTCAAATTAAAACAAAATACATTAAAATAAAACAGAATTTGTTTAGCCCAAATACTCCTGGATACCATGAATACCTCTGTCAATCCTTGCGAAGACTTTTATGCGTTTTCGTGTGATGGCTGGAGAGCAAAGCACAAACTACCCGAAGATAAGGGCAGGTTTAGTGCGTTTGATGTATTGGATGAGGAAATTTCTCACCTATTGAGAGGTATTTCTACTTACATTTTTCATACCCCTAATAAATTATGTTTACGTATTTCTTCACAGATTTATTAATAGCACCAATTACTCAAGATGATGCATCTGCGGTTGTAAAAGCCAAAGACATGTACAATTCATGCGTAAAGCCAGGTATTTATAGTAATATTTCCTTTTACGCAATGATTTGCGTTGTGCAATTATTTTTTTTCTTTGTAGAATATATGTTCAATCTGACTTTGACCCAAGTTGAAGCGGCTCTAATAAGTTTGGGTAACTGGCCACTCCTAACTAACAATTGGAAAGAAGATGGCTTCGACTGGATCAATAACGAAGCACAATTTAAGAAATCACCTTCAACACCTAGCGGAGATACCTCGTCGTTAATCGCCCTCGAAGTTTACTTTAGCGAAAATGACACTTCGATTAACACTATCCGGGTATTTAAAATTGAGAAATAAACATTTAGATAATCATTTATCATTTATCTTAGCTTGATCAACCGTCGCTTGGATTAGGCCGTGACTATTTACTCAAACCAGAAAATTACAGTAGTCAAATTACTGCGTATAAAACTTTAATTACCAAAGTTGCTAAATTCATGTCCAAAAATTCCGACACTGACATTTCCAAGCAAGTGGACGAAATGATTGCGCTGGAAACAGAACTAGCAAAAGTATCAAACACATACAATTGATTGTTCCACCCAATAAACTGACACGTTTATACATTTTGACAGATAATAATGAGTCCACAAGATAAAAGAGGTCTAAAATTCCACGTTAGCATGACATTAGAAGATTTGCAGAAAGCCACAGGAAGTGTAAGAAACTGTAACTGAAATTGAGTGTCATGAATAAACCATTTAATCTTATAGGAAGTAGATTGGTTACGTTTTACTAGGTTGGTCTTTGAGGATATTACAAGTATAGAAAAAACTGAGTTTGTCTTTTTAATGGACCAACCTTATCTGTATAACTTGACAAAGGTTATTAACCAAACTGATAAGAGGATACTGGCTAACTATCAGCTGTGGAGGTATATATTTCCACTATTGATTCATATGAGCCCTCAAACACAGTCGTATGCTTATGACTTTTCAATGACAATGACTGGAGTAATGAAGCCTCCTGAAAGGTATTTTTTTGGTATTTTTACAACAGCTAAAAAAATAAATTTCAATTTGTTTAATTTAATTTAAAGGTGGGAAGTTTGTTTGCATGAGGTGGACAGAGCATTACCTAAAGCATTAGGTCAAATTTTTGTTAAAGAACATTTCCCAACACATAGCAAGACTCAAGCAGATGAAATGATAGGAGAAATACAAAATGCTTTCATACATAATCTGAAAACTGTTGAGTGGATGGATAAAGAAACTAAAGAAGCTGCCATAGACAAAGTAATAAAATCTGTTTATAAATGTGTTTGTTTAAAAAATAAAAATAAATATTCTATTTGTATTTAGGCTCAAAGTATTATTCACAACATTGGTTATCCAGAATTTATTCTTGATAATAAAAAATTGGATGACTATTACGAAGAGGTTTAAAATTAATAATTTAAGTACTATATATATTATGTACCTTTTAAAAAATTCCTACAGGTTGATATTACCACACAAGACTATTTTCGAAATTTAAAAAGCTCAGCTGCGGCAATAGCCAAAGACGAATTAAAATCGTTAAGAGACCAACCAGTGGACAAGACCAAATGGTATATGAGTCCAAACGCAGTTAATGCTTATTATGTTCCGGAACTAAATTCAATAAGTATTAATACATTCAATTCACATTTACTAGTACGTAATTTATACAACTTCTGATTTCTTTGTGTGTTTCTAAAAAAGCTTTTCCAGCTGGAATCCTTCAATCTCCATTTTACAAAGCTGGTAGGTTAATGGCTATGAATTTCGGCGGGATTGGATCAGTGATTGGTCACGAAATCACCCACGGATTTGATGATGAAGGTAATGGAACTTGTATTTGTGCTAAAGTCTATTTCAGACACAGATTTTCATGCACTATACAACTCGTAGGTAGGAAATACGACAAGACAGGCGCTCTAAAAAGCTGGTGGACGCAATATTCCATCGAAAATTTCCAGAAGCGGAGCCAATGCTATGTCGAGCAATACACACATTATTGTCCTGCAGAATTACCCGGTATATGTGTCAATGGTAATAACACACTAGGAGAGAATATTGCTGATAACGGCGGACTAAAAGCAGCATACATAGTAAGCAGATTTAATGCGAGCAAAAATAAATTAAAGTCACGTGTAGTAGAAGTAACACACAATATCATCATCAAGATCTCAACCTGAAATCCTGCAAAATACCTAATAATTACACATTGTTTTCTTTTAATTCAAAGGCTTATAAAAACTGGGAGAAAGGTAACCTACCACAAAAAAGACTGCCCGGCTTGGAACAGTATTCACCAGATCAACTATTTTTTATCACCTTTGGTCAGGTAAAGTTACTCATTACTAAGGCTCACACGTCGGTGTTTCGGGCTCCAAACCGAGGTTCCACGCTCTGCGGTGGCCCACACTTTCAAATGTCTCAGAAAATTTGATAATATAATTTTTTTGGAGCCTTACTAACAACTTTCTCCGTGCTCGGAGAAACTCCGCACTCGAAGTCCACTAATAACTTTTCCCCGGGGGCCCGCAAAACCCCCAGCTGGCCCTGGGTCAAACAAATGCAGAATAAAATCCCAATAAGCGATATTAATCGTGGCAAACTACTAAAAGTTTAAAGCCGATCAATTACCCTGCACAACACTGCGCGTAGCTTTTGTTTAGAAAAAAAACCCGAGTGCAGTATTACCGGATATGAACTCGATTAACTTTCTATTCATTTAGACTTAACACTCCCACCTAAAACATTTGCAGTTCATAAAACAGTGTTTTTTTTTTTTGTTTTTTTTTTTTAAACAGATTGAAATGTTTATCAATATCTTTTCAGCTCTGGTGTTCTAATTGGAGAAAGGAGACACTCTTGCACTTAATTCTCAAAGATGCTCACAGTCCAGTTCAATATAGAGTTTTGGGAACGTTAGCTAATTCAGAGGAGTTTGCTGCTGCTTTCAACTGCCCATCAACGTCATACAAAAAATGCCAACTGTGGTAGTTTTACAAACCAAAATATCCGACTCACAATATATAACTAAAAAAAAAAAAGAAATCGTTGTAAACGCACAATATTTTTTGTATAAAAAAAATAAAACTTAATTTTGATTAAAAAAAAAACAACATTTAAGT
This sequence comes from Strigamia crassipes, assembly GCA_034683725.1. Taxonomy (NCBI): domain Eukaryota; kingdom Metazoa; phylum Arthropoda; class Chilopoda; order Geophilomorpha; family Linotaeniidae; genus Strigamia; species Strigamia crassipes. The sequence goes on from JAQFXT010000141.1 coordinate 47,468, forward strand.
ATCACATTTTATCCATATGACGAAGGAATAAATCATGAATGAATCAATTCACCAGCTGTTTATCTGTACAATGTAGAGATAACGTAAAATGTTCATTTCATCAGTTGCACGAAGAATAGCCAACATATTTGTTATGTAGATTAGTTAATGCGTTTTTTTTTTTTACTTGTATGATTCACGTACGCCAGCTCCACTCTTCACAACATAAAAGAAATATATATATTAAACATCCGGGAAACGTACTCTATTCTATTGCAAACTACAGAAAGTACAAAAACAGCAACTTCAGAAGGTGCGGAGAAGGTAATCAAACCATGAAGAATGCGATTCGGGCCTTGCAAAGACGGTTATAGCTCACTTTTCATCAAGTATGACAACTACATTCGATGGGTAAATGTGACTTTAATTTTAAACGCTTTGACACATATTAATGAATACGTTTTAAAGAATTGCAAACACTCCAGAGATCGAAAACAATCCCAAGTAAGAATATTCTTAATTATTATATAAGAGAAACAATATTTTTGTTTTAATTTCTCTCTTCTTATATCTATAAAATTCACTGCAGATCTAATGGAAGAGGAAACAGATGTGCATTGATTGTATCATTAACATTTTTTATATTAACTTCAACAGTGTTGGCTATTGCACTGCTATTAACGAGTAAACAAATGAAACATAAAAACAGATTTATATAAAATTTTACAAATATTTCATTTTTTTTGCAGTATTTTTATCTAAAGAAGATTATACAGTTTGTCACAGTAAACAATGTACATTAGCAGCAGCAACAATTTTAAGATATATGGATCCAAAACAAGATCCGTGTCAAGACTTCTTTTCTTTCGTGTGTGGGGATTACATAAAACTCAATGCACAGACGGATAGAGAACAGAATATTTTCGAAGAAAGTAGACGTATTTTAGATATGCAATTAAAAGGTTTATTTTAATTTTTTGTTGTTCTAAACTTTAATCAAAATGAAGGTTAACAAATTCTCGATTTTACAGAACTACTGGAAAAGAACAACTCAGATACTGATACAGATGCAGTTCATAAATTGAGAAAAGCGTATCGAGTTTGCATGAATACAAGTATAAATTACATATCGATGATTTTCAATTATTAAGTTCATTTTTACTAAAGGTCACACAACGCAGTTAGGTATAACACCATTGGCCAAATTCTTAGAACTTCTTGGAGGATGGCCATTAGCCGTAGGTCCAAACTGGTTACCAGTCAATGGCACCAAACTGGAAGACTTATTGGCTAAAATGGAGAGAATGGGATTTCCCTCCTATGTAATCGCCGTTAACATATCACCCGATCCGATTAATAATACTGTTTATAAAATACAGGTAAGAGTGTAAATGATTCAGTTGAAATTGATAAGTAAAATCAAATTGACGATATCTTAGTTCGATCAGCCAGACGATAATTACAAACAGCTGAGAGAGAGTAAATTGGGTCTACGCAAACAATGGCTTTCGAGTGAACCATATGACCCTATACAATCGGTCATATTGGCCATTGTGGAATCGTTGGGAAATCAAAATAAATTTTCAATTATTAAGGATTTTAACGATATTAAGCGGTTAAAAAGAGATCTCAACAGAGTAACTACTCCTGATGCAATTTTATCAAATTTAATTTAACTTTTTGATATGATTTCTCCTCCCCAAGATTTTTACACCACAAGAACAGAGGAGAAATCATACGAGGATGTACAATAAGATGACAATACGACAACTGCACACTTTAACAGGCAATGTAAGACAAATTATCTCGATTGTGTATACTCTGGTGCAAGACGGTGTAAAATCGTTTCGCATATTTAACTTTTTGGTAGCTATTTGATTTCCATACATTTCTCCAAACCATTTTTTCCGGAGTTACTGAAATTAGTGAAGATGAGGAAATAATTGTATGTGAAGTGGAATTCATGCGAAAATGGCCCCAAGTGATCGCTAAATACAATCGAAGGTGATGAATAAATAAATGATACTTTACTTCTGCATTTATAACATATACATTTCAATATTTTTTAGGACTATCACTAACTTTGCTGTTTGGAACGCAGTAGAGATGTTAGTTCAGTTTATTACACCGGAGCTGTACTTAAATTTAAAACCAAAAAAAACTCAGCTAGAAATTGATTTAAACAAACTCAGATGGAAACTATGTTTATCTGCAATAGAAGACATGTTACCATATGCTATATGGAGAGTCTTCGTCGACAATTACGCCGAACCTTCGTCTTTAAATTCGGTAAAAAAATAAAAAAATATTTATAATTAAAAAAAAAAAGTTCCAATTTTAACCGAATATTAAAACTAAGGCCAAAGAATTCGTGGATAATTTACGCAAAGCCTACAAAAAAACAATAATGCATAGTCAATGGTTGGATGTAACTACCAAACGAACAGCTGTAAAAAAGGTAAGTCTCAAACAGTTAGTTCTATCCTTATATTTTTTTAACTTTTATTTGATATGATTTCAGATCAACGCTATGAAAGAATTTGTTGGTTATCCCAATTGGATTTTAAACAATTCGAAACTCAATAATTATTACAAAAATGTAAGTTTTTTTTTTTTTTAATTAATTTTTTTTTATTTACTTATTTTAAAATTTAAACCAATATTTAATGATGTTGTTTTTCTAGCTAGAAATCATGGATAACCACTTTATCAATGTAGTTGTTAATCGCATGAACACTACATACAGAGTGCTTAACTACCTCCGTCAACCAGTAGATAAAGAATTGTAAAAACAAGATTAAAACCAACTAACTTGTATTAATCTATAAATATAATACAAAACTAAATAATCTTTTCCAGGTGGGTTGATGAAACAAGTTTTGTAAATGCATTTTACTCTCACCTAACAAACTCCATATGTAAGTATTCATCACTATAATAAATTACGCGTACACTTTAATATTTCAAATTATTTCAGTTTTTCCAGCGGGAATTTTACGACCACCCTTCTACGGCGTCGATAGAATTCAGTGAGTTTTAACTTAGTCTAATGACATTCAATAAGAAACTGAAATCTTTTTTTTATAAACACATAGGGCATTAAATTATGGAAGCATCGGGGTGATTGTTGGCCACGAAATGGGCCATGGCTTCGATAGTGATGGTGAATAAAAGAACCTTAGCAATGAATACACAAAGAGAAAACGTGAATTTTATACTTTCATTGTTTTATGTACTCAGGCAGCCAATTTGATGAAAATGGGGTCCTTAGACGATGGTGGAGCGACTCCAGTCAAGAAATGTATGCCAATCGAACAGAATGCTTTATCACGCAATACAATGAATATTGTGTTCAAGACATCAAGCAGAAAAACAATTCATCTTGCGTACGTTAACGTTTCAAATTGACAATCGTTAAAAAATACAAATATAAATTTAAATTTCACTTTTTAGATAAATGGAAAGTTTACAGTTGGAGAAAATATGGCTGATAATATAGGACTGCAATGTTCCTATAAAGTAAGTTTAATTTTGAGTTTAAAAACACGTTTTATTAATGTTTTAAACTTACAAAAAATATGTCTCGAGTTGGAATAATATTTGAAAAGTAAGCTTCACTGCGTTATGTCGTCTGTGACAAGCAGTGCAGTAAAGTCTCCAATTCGGCTTAACTTTTACGGGCTAAAGTTTAAATACTAAAAAAGTAATAATTTTTTTATCCATTCAATATTTATTTCATTAATTTATGAATTATATAAAAGCGAGAACAAAAAAAAAAAAAAAACTTTGTTATTCTCCTTTAATACTTCCATTAACTTCTTTGTATTGTTTTTAATTGGGTTAATTACGGAAATATTTAGGCTTACCAACAATGGGTTAAAGATCATGCTAAAGAAGGAAGATTGCCTGGATTGGAAGAATTCTCACCTGACCAATTATTTTTCATCAGTCATGCACTAGTAAAGTTCCATTCTTTTTTAATTAATTTTTTTTATTTTGCAAAATAATTGAAACTTTTCCTTTTTCAAAGTGAAATCATCTTTTCTTTTTGTTATTTTAAACAGACCTGGTGTCAAGCAATACCATATGGCTACTCTCGTTTACAAGATCCTCACAGTCCTTCAAAATTCAGGTAATCTAAAAGAGCTTTCCACAAATACAATTGACTAAAAATCCATTTTTCCAAACAAAACTCACAAAAATAGAGTTCAAGGCCCACTTTCCAACTCCGTTGATTTCGCTCAACTTTTTAATTGCCCGGCTGGGCCAATGAATCGTGCGGACCACCGCTGCACCCTTTGGTGATTACTAAACTAACGCATCCCAATTACACAATTGTAACAACTTCAATGGATAAACAGGAAGCAGACCCTAATTATACAGATAAAGGAAAATAACGAAACAAAAAAAAAACTCAGTCATGTGCATTGATCCATGCGAGGAAACTGAAAATACTAAACTTCAGTACCTAAAAGATTGTATATCAATAAAGAAAATACATATAAAAAAAGTATATACGTACGTACAAATAAATAAAAACTTCCTTCAAATTTTTTTTGCAAATTCAATCTATACGCAAGACTAATCGTCGTAATTAAAATTCCGACGGATAATATTTATTCACCAAGTCTCTATGATGCAATGTGGCGGAAATTGTTCGTCTCTCATGACCCATTTGACTTTCCTCCCCACTAGGGCACCAGATTCCGTCATTCTCTTTAATATAGGCTTTACAGGTAAGTCACAATCATTTGAGGTTTAGTGACTCAAACCAGAAAGTGAAAATATGAAGAAGGAAAGGACACTCAAACGCATTCTCATAGCAATAATCGTCGTTTTAACAATTTTAAGTTGTGCTCTCTTAATAGCTGTTGTTTTGCAAAGTAAGTTTCTAATTTTATACGGTGGGAAAAAAGATTTTCACCCCCGATTTTATTTTCAGCTACTTCCAAAGCCAAAGAATCAAATGTCTGTGTTAGCAAAGAGTGCACAGTTGCAGGTTACAAATTACACATACGTTGATTTACGTTTATTAATTTGAAAACTGTATATTTAAAACGTGTATATATTTTATGACACATCCAAAAAAAATGTAGTTTATATTTGGTACGTCCCATCATGCAAATTGAGTTGCTAAGTCAGTTTGCATTGCAAACTGGCATGACATCACACATTAACAACCCTTAGAACTGGAAATTTCTTGTAATGATCAGTTTAAAAACAAATTAATTACGTAAATTACCTGTATATCAACACAAAAAGAATAATTTTATATAATTCGTATTAAACGAAATTAGCCGCATCATTAATCAGTTCCATGGATGAAACGCTGGATCCATGCGGAGATTTTTATTCTTACGTTTGTGCCCAATATGTACGCAGAACTCCCGAACTCTATGACCACTTCGTAGAAAGGAAAAAGCTTCTTAAACTCCAAGTTCGAGGTAAACAAATTATTTCCGTACATTTCTAAATTTAAAATTTACAAAAAAAAAAAAACCTTCAGAGCTTATGGAACTTCCAACTTCACCAAACGATCCATCAGCAGTTAAAAAGGCTCGATTGGCATATAAAATATGTTTAAATACAAGTATGTTGCTTCAGTGCCATAATTAAAATATAATTTGTTCACTATAAACTCTATTTAATGTTCACAAATTTACAGCTAGATTAGAGCAATTAGGAGTTAGTCCTTTAAAAACTTTCGTACAGGATTTGGGCGGTTGGCCCATATCTGTTGGTGTTAGGTGGGCTCCACAACCGAACTCATTCATCGAGGACCTTCTTGCTAAACTTGAGACTATTGGTTATCCTGGAAAAGTGTTTAAACTTTTAGTTGCACCTGACCCAACTAATCCAGACGTCAAAATGATTACAGTAAAAACTTATTTCAAAAATTAGCGAAAAGATGAGTAAAGTTTATTATTATTAATTTTTTTTTTAATAGTTGGATCAACCTAATGATGATTCTGATAATTTTGATGTGACAAGAAAGAAGAGGGAGGATAAAGATAAAGAAAAAGAAACACGAATAGAACTTATTGAAGTCACAGCCCGAGTATTGGGCAATAACAATCACACTGAACAAATAACCGACGATATTATCGAAATGCTCAAGTTGACTGACGAACTAAAAAATGTAAAATGGGAAAGTCAAGGAAAATAAAACTGTAAACATCTTTTTAAGTGTCATTATAATTTACCTTGTTCTAGATTCTCTCTCCAGCAGAAAGTAGAAAAAACCAGAGTAGATTATACAATAGAATGACGATAAAACAACTGCACGAAAAAACAAACCATGTAAGTACAAGTAAAATCCTTCAGAATGATTCCCAGTATTGGTAACTTTTCACCAGATCGTTCAGTAAAACTATAATTGCTTTTTTTCTTCCAAACCTGCTTCAGTTGCATCATACTTAAATGTTTTGAAAATGTTTCATTCAGTCATAAAGTTTACGACTTAGCTGGCCTTCACTAATCCAGTCACTTTGTTTCAGACCTTCAACTGGCTTTCTTTTCTGCAATTTATATTTGGAAAGAACACTGTCAATGAAAATGTGGCCATTAATGTAATGGAAGTGGAATACATACAAAAAATGCCTTTAATTTTAGCCAAATTCGGCAGAAGAACTGCAACTAATTTCGCTTTGTGGAATGTAATAGCAGATGTGTTTGGGTATGTAACCGACAAAGCATACAGCCAGGAATCGCTTAAACCAACAGTCAGGTAATAAACCACAGAAAGTTATACACAGAAGTCACTTCACGATTTGACCACTTTTGTATCTTTCAGTTAGCAAAAAATTGGTAAAAGTAATCACTGTTGACAGAAGAAAACATTTAAATTCAAAATTCTTATTGATAAGAACAAGTACCGTATCTAGATTCAAAATTTATATTTTCTCTCGGCAGCAGAAGTTATTGAATAAAAAGGCTTTCAAGAAAACTCATTTCTGAATCGCCTTTGGCAGGCCCGTCTCTGCAATAGCATATTCTGCCTCCCCATCTGAATTCACGTGTGATGCAGGGAATGTCAGAAATGAGAAAACAATAACCAACATGGATATTATAAATCAACTTATTATAAAAGTTGCGATCATTATTACTATCATTATTATTAGATATTTGCAATAATGTTTTCTTTCCCACTATTTTTCAATTTTCTTTCATCCGCAAAACTTGCCGCCCCAAGCAAATGCACATGTTGCACTTGCCAGCAAAGCTGGCCTTGGCTTTTGAACACACTCATCCATATCCATAGTACGAACCAATTGCATGCAATACCAATTCAAAGTGAAAGCATTACCAGAGTGGAATAAAAGTGATTTTAACTTCGGCTTTGTAATCGTGAATTTGGCTTGTATAATTGGTTTTATAATTTTCTTGATAATTTTCCCGCATTTAGGTGGCAAACTTGTCTACAAGACATCTCCGACAGTCTGACATTCGCAATGTGGCGGATATATGCTGACAATGTTTTGCCGAATGAAACCATTGAATATGTGAATATTTTTTTTTTTTACTCTCATATATCGGTTTACTTTAAAAATTATTCCAGGCTCAAGAACTTACGAGAAACCTCTACCAAACATACGGAGAAACTATTGAAAACAGTGAATGGCTCGATGATGAAACTAAACATAATGCACTTAAAAAGGTACGACACGTTTTGCATCAAGTCAATTGGAATTTATAACTGTGTACAAGCTATTTCTAATACAAGTACAAAAAAGAAATGCACTTGGACTCAATTTTTAACTTACATTTCAGTTGAATGCAATGTTACAACTGGTTGGATATCCTGAATGGGTTATTAATGATGCACAACTAAATGCATATTATGAAGAATATACTGTCACAACTACTCATTTCCTCAACATGGTCTCAGCAATGAGAATATCTGTACAAAGAGTTATTCGTGACACACCCAAACCGGTAGAAAGGAATGAATGGCCCGATGGTATTGGAGTGCTCACTGCAAACGCCTTTTATGTCATCGCGTCCAATACAATATGCAAGTCATCAGCTTTACTTTCGTGAACTTGAAAAATGGATACTTTTACCTTTATTTTTAGATATTCCCGGTGGAATTTTACAGCCTCCTTTTTATAGTGCCAACAGATCCCAGTAAGAAAATTGCTAACTATCGCAAACGAATTGTCCTAAAAAGTAATTTCTCACAGAGCAATGAACTACGGAAGTCTAGGATCAATCATTGGTCACGAAATTGGGCATGCATTTGATGATGAAGGTCTAAAAACCAACAAAAACATGAACATCTGTTTTTCAATTTATATCTTCAGGCAGTCAGATGGATGAAAGAGGTGCTTTACATGAATGGTGGACCCAATCAAGTCTCCAAGTATACACAAAGCGAAGCCAGTGTTTCAAAAACCAATACGATGCTTATTGTTTCAATCAGTCCCCAATTGAAGCCGGGATGAATGACACTTGCGTAAATATAAACTCAACCATTTAAATAGCACGGAGCTAAAAAAAAAAGATAATCATTGCAGATAGATGGCGGTTTGACATTAGGAGAAAATGTTCCGGACAATACAGGAATTCAGTGCGCTTTCAGTGTAAATTAACTTGGTTTCAATCAATTCGTCTTAATGATAAATAATAATTTTAGGCTTATAAACGATGGGTAAAAACACACAATGAAGAAAAACCTTTGGTAGGGCTTAGTGAATTCAAACCAGAACAACTATTTTTCATCAGTTACGCTTATGTAATAGAAATACATCACTATTTATTTTTAATATTAATAAACTTGACTTTGTAGACCTGGTGTGAAAACATTACGCCAAAACAATGGTTTACGTATTTTGGCGAGGATCCTCATAGTCCTGGAAGATACAGGTGCGATTGTTACTTTCCTAATGACTTTTATATTTTTTAATAAGTGTTTTATATTATTTTAGAGTTCAAGGTCCCTTGTCGAATTACCGTGCCTTTGCTGAAACTTTTCAATGCAATTTAGGACCAATGAATAGAGGACATTCTAGCTGCAGTCTTTGGTGACAATATAAAGTACTTAATATATGAGCTCTGATAGTAGCATTGTAAATAAAGCTGAAAAGAATAAATTTTATTTTTTTTTAAACATTTCATCATACTTGATGTTTGGAAAATAATATGTAGGGAATTTTTATTCCCACCTAATACTTTTATACATGCATCACTTTTTAGATTTTAATGAGTTTTACTTTCCCATTTATTATCATCATTATTTTTTTCTTCTTTCAAAAATCAGAATACAATTTGTCCTCTGATTACAAAGTAGTAATTGTAGATCAACACGAGATCAAGTTTCACGCATATACAATTCTATTTTGTTCAATTAACACATTTTTTTACATACTGGTCAACAAATAAATGGCCTATTCCCCATTAAAAAAAAATCAGTTTTTCAACCGTAGATGCTATATTATATGCGAAATAATACAACTTTTACAAATTCAAATACATTTTTTATTTTTTGTAATTAAATTACAAAATAAAATACAAGAACGACACTCGTACAACGTGATGAATAAATTTTTTGAATAAAAGAAATTCAAATAAAATATAATTCGTGTTTTTATCTTTCGTATAAGTTTGAAACTTGGCGATCAGGAAAGAGATTGCGGAACTTTAAAATAACTTTCAGGCGTTGTCGATTACATCTTGATACATTACTTACCAGAATTTGAAATTTTGAGTAAAACGCAATAAAAAAAAAAACTCATCCCTATAATGATTGTTATAATTTCAACAGATGAAACGGAAGCAGACCCTTATTATATAGATAAAAGAAAAAATACAAAAAGCTCAAGTCATGTGAATTGAGTCATGCGTGCAATAAAGGAAATTGTACATTGCAAACCTCAGCACCTATAAAGGTTTCTGTACAATCAATAAAATACACAATCCAGTTTATTTAAAATTGAAATATATGATATTTTTAAACACACTTTCTATGATGCAAGTGTAGTATGGCAGAAATTGTTGTCTCCCAAGACGCAGTTAATTTTTCACAGGACTAAGGCAAGCAATTCCGTCAATCTAATCAATTAACAGTTAAGTTACTCGTTTTCCTTCATTCATTGATGAGTTATACTACAATATACTGTAAACACAATCTCCTTTTATTAATACTTGATTCCATCTCCCTAAACGACATCACTTTAACAATTAACAAAGTACCTGTAAATTGATTTTTTGCTATAATTTTTCTAGTGTATTGAATACTTTTTATTAACTACTGAAAGTATGAAGGCGAAGAAACTTAAAAACATTGCTGTGGCAACAATCTTCTTTTTAACTATTCTGTGCAGTGGGCTCTTAATAGCTCTTATTTTGCAAAGTAAGTTTCTAATTTTATAACATACAGTGAAACAGTTATTCACCCCCAGTTTTATTTTCAGCTACTTCCAAAGCCAAAGAATCAAATGCCTGTGTTACCAAAGAGTGCACTGTTGCAGGTTGTAAACTTCACACTTACAAGTTATTAAATATTTACATTTATATATTTAAAAAAAAAAATATTTTATAATAAATCAAAAGAATATGATTCTTACATTTTGTCATGCAGATTGAGTTACCAGCTCAGTTTGCATTGCAAAGTTGCGTAACGTCATATGTTAACACCCAAAACCGGAAATTTCTTGTAATGACTAGTTTAAAAACATTAACTTATATCATAACGACGACAATAACAAAGAAGTAATTTCGTGTTCTTTGTTACGATATTAGCCGCATCAGTAATCGGTACCATGGACGAAACACAGGATCCATGTACGGACTTTTATTCATTCGTTTGTGCGAAATTCAAAGATAAAAATCCTGAACTTTCTGACCACTTCGATGAAACAAGAAAGCAGCTTCAATTTGAAATTCGAAGTATCAAAATAATAATAATAGTAATTCGTAATTGTTTATTATTAAATTTAAAAAATTATTTTCTAGAGCTGATGTTACTTCCACATAGATCAAATGATCCACTAGCAGTTAAAAAGGCACGATTGGCGTATCAAATATGTTTAAATACAAGTATGTCACGTTGTTGTTTAAACAAATATTAAAAGTGGTTGGAATGACTAAAAAATACATTTAATGTGAAAATAATTATGACCAACAAAGTGAGTACACCTAAACTCAAGCGATATCACATGTAAATTAAAGGGGTAAAAACAAAAACCTGAGATGAGATCATGAAGTGAGTTAGCCAGTAGAATTACTAATTAACGGAAGAGAGAAAGTGACAAAAGCGAAAAAATTCAAAATGAAAAATGTATCCGCGTGTAAACTCAATGAAATTTTCACAAATTTTCAGTTGAAGATAAAGAACTTGGAAGAAATTCATTAAAAGCTTTCGTGCACAATTTGGGTGGTTGGCCACTAGCTGTTGGTTCGAGTTGGCTTCCACACCCAAACTCATCCATTGAGGATCTTCTTGCTAAACTTGAATTTATTGGTTATTCTGGAAACGTGTTTAGCATTGGAGTTGAACCTGACCCAAATAATCCAGATTCCAGGATAATTACAGTAATACGTCGTGTTAACAAAATTTAAAAAAAAGTATTAAAGTCTATCAAATATTTTTTTTTTAATAGTTAGATCAACCTAATGACGATGAAGGCGATTATTTTATTGGCTCAAGAAAAAAGAAAAACGATGAAGATGACGCTAAAGAAACATCGGAACAGATTAGAATCGTAGTTCAAAGTTTAAGCAATAACAATGCCACTGAACAAATAACAAAAGAAATTAACGAGCTCATCGATTTGACTACAAAATTAAAAAAAGTAAAACGTCAAAAAAAGATATTTACATTTTATCTTCACAATTTTCATATTGTTCCAGATCGTCTCATCAGATAAAAATAGAATAAATCGGACTAGACTGAACAATAAAATGAGCATAAAACAATTACACGAAATCACTAATAATGCAAGTATAAGTTTGCCAAATTTTCTTGACGATCTGATCTTACCATAAAGATATTTAGGTTTTTTTTGTGTGTACCATTATGAATAATTTGAATACGTTTCATTAGTAATAAATCGTAAAATATTAAATTCTTCGTTTCAGACCTTCAACTGGCTTTCCTTGCTGCAATTTATATATGGAAAAAATACAGTCAATGAAACCTTGGCCATAAATGTAATGGAAGTGGAATACATGCAAACCATGCCTTTGATTTTAGCCAAGTACAGCAGACGAACTGTAACTAATTTTGCCTTGTGGAATGTTGTATCAGATTTGATTGAGTATTTACCTGACAAAGCAAACAGCCAGAAAACGCCTGATCCGTCTGATTGGTAATGAGCAACAAAATCCGCCAATAATTCACAAAAGGGTTAGTCACAACTGAGCACTACTGTCAGTATTAATGCTATAAACAAACTTTATGATGGAAGGAATTTTAATGAAGAGAGACTGCGTGCCAAAATGGAGTTATGGCGAAAGTTGATAGCAGTCCTAATAACGGAAGTGAATATAGTGCGCAGTTGTAAACACTCTTGCTATACAGTTATACCACGATGTGATCACTTTGACCAATTTTACATTCAATTAGCAGTCATTTCTTTTATTTTTCTCGTATTTAGGGTGGAAACATGTTTGAAAGACATTTCCGTCAGTCTGACGTTTGCAATGTGGCGGATATATGCTGACAACGTCTTGACAAATACAACCATGGAACACGTGAGTTACTTTTTATAATGCCGCCATATTAAATAAAATGTAAAATTATTTAGGTACATGAACTTACCAAAAATCTATTCCAAGCATACAGAGAAATGATTGAAAATAGTAAATGGCTTGATCATGAAACTAAAGACAATGCACTTAAAAAGGTATACGATTTGTAATTTATATCTAAGGGTTTATGGAATTTGGGGGTGTTAAAGGACAGTCTGGCTCATTTTGAATTTGTTTTAATCTGAATTCTATACTTTTATTTTCTTTTTTAAAAATAAAAAATAATTAATTATGCACAAAAATTTTAATAATTCATTTTAAACGATTGTTATGGTCATTGTTTATTTGTCGTAACGCCTTGTTAAGTGCCCAATGAGAATAAAGCAGTGCTTTGAGGTGGGAAAAATATCCCAAAATAGAAGAGCACTATGTATTCAGAATGAAACTTGTCTATAACAGCGGTTGCTGTTCCTTTTCCTGGGCTACACCCCCAGAAAAAAGAGAAAAAATTCACATGGGCGTATGGTTTTGAGAAAAAAAGAGTCACATAACAATAAAATACTTTTAAATTGTTTTTTAAACAGAACTAAGAAAACTGTATGACAAACGTAATTTCTAACAACTAATGCATATTTTATCTATTTAACATGCAATAGCCAGACTGTCCCTTTTAACCCGAAGCCACAGAACAATTACCATACAATTTCGTTTTCATTTTCATTTTAGTTGAATGCAATAGTACCAATGGTTGGCTATCCCAAGTGGGTGGATAATGACACTCAACTAAATACACACTACAAAGATTTCACCGTAACAACTAATCATTTCACCAACATGGTTACAGCAGAGCGTTTGTCGATGAAAAGAACGACACAAGACGTGCATAAACCAGTTGACAGAAATGAATGGCCCGAAGACACCACAGTGCTCACTGCAAACGCCTTTTATATAGTCGAGGCTAACGCTATAAGTAAGTCAACACTTTGACTCTTGATTACTTGTAAAATTTATATCTATATACACAATTTATAATTTATTTCAGATATACCTGCTGGGCTTTTAATGCCTCCCTTTTACAGTCCCAACGTCTCCCAGTAAAAAAAAAATCGTTAAATATCCAAAAATTTGTTTTAAATACAAATTTCTTGCAGAGCGCTAAACTATGGAAGTCTTGGCTCGATTATTGGTCATGAGATTGGACATGCATTTGACGACGAAGGTATAAAAACCTGTCAAAAATAAACATTTATTCTTGAATGTTACTTCCAGGCAGTCAGATGGACGACAGAGGTGGATTACATAAATGGTGGACCAAATCAAGTCAAGAAGCATATACAAGACGTAGCGAGTGCTTCAAGAACCAATACGACGCTTATTGCTTCAACGACACTCAATTTGAAGCTGCAACTAATAGCACATGCGTAAAGTTAAATCATACATACTATAATACATAATAATAACTGATACATATATGTACACGCAGGTTGATGGCGGTTTGACGTTAGGTGAAAATCTCGCTGACAACACGGGACTTCAATGCGCATTTAATGTAAATAAACTTCATGTTCATCAATTCAATTCCATCTGCATAAACGGCTGAATGATTAGGACTATTTTAGGCTTATAAACGATGGTTAAAAACACACAAACAAGAAAAACCAATAGTAGGACTAACAGAATTCAATCCGGAACAATTGTTTTTCGTCAGTTACGCTTATGTAGGGTAATAGATATGAATAATATTTTTTCTAAGTTAATAAATTTAATTATTGCAGTCATGTTGTGAACACATTACACCACAGTTATGGTTTTCTAACTATGGTGAGGATCCTCACAGTCCTGGAAAATACAGGTTCAGTTGTTATTTTACAATTATAAAACTAATTCAGTTTTAATAATTAATTTTATTTTAGGGTTCAAGGTCCCTTGTCAAATTACCATCCCTTTACTGAAACATTTCAATGTAAGTTAGGACCAATGAACAGAGGACATTCTAGCTGCAGTCTTTGGTGATAATTAAACTAATACAACTGTGTTGTAAACGGAGCTGACAAAATACAACCCTCGGACAAAAGTCTTGCAACAGAGCAATTTTTCTACTTACTTTAGACTTTGATGGCATCTAGCATCAAAACCATGGTAGCTAGAACAATGAAACTTTAAAAATTGAAAGCCCCATCTTTTTAAAGTAGAATCATTATTTAACATCAACTGGAAACATTTTTATTCAGTACGAAATAAACAAAAGTGAAAATTACACCACGGACAAAAGTCTTAAAACGCAATAAAATTTGGACAAAAGTCCTGCAACTTGTACCACCTCAGTTCATGAGGTTGGCATGATTCATACATGTCACATATTGTACATCAAGTGCAATACTTGCATGTGGATGGCTATCATTTACTAATTTCATAAGCAATTATCTCTTAAAACAATGGCCGCAAAATGCACATCCTTTGAGCAAGAAGTGAGAAAATTAATCATTCTGAAGATATTTTCAATGCAGAAATTGCAAAACAGATAAAAATACATCATTCTACAGTTGACAAAATTATCAAACACATCGTTCTACAGTTGACAGAATTACCAAACACATCGTTCTACAGTTGACAGAATTATCAAACTCATAAAGAAACTGGAAAATGTAATGTGAGATCAAAACCAGCTCATCCACGGCATGCAAAAAAAAGTCAGAAGACAACTTTCTCAAAAGTTTTCTGAAAAAATTCAGAAAAGATTCTGCCAAACAAATAACAGCAAAATGGAATAAAACAATAGAAAAATAGTGTATCTGAAAAATTAACAAGGCAGCGACTGCAGAAAATGAGATATGAGTTTTGAGCTGCATAAAAGAAAAAGTGTTTTATGGTATCATAAACATGAAAATTGGACTATTGAACAGTGGAACCAAATTATTTGTAATGAAAAGTCACGGTTTTCTTTATTTAAAAATGGGAACAGGTCCGTTCCTATTGTAGGGGCACCGTGTGATAAACACACGGGCGCCACAGACCAGGGGACGCTGCCTAGAAGAAGGAACATGGCAACGAAAAAATTTCATTTTGGGGATTTAAAAAAAAATTATTTTTAGGACCAAAAATAAAATTAATTTTTGGGACCAAAAAAAACATTTTTGGAACCAAAAAAACATTTTTGGGCCAAAAGTCACTTTGAAATTAAAAATTGATTTATAGGAATCCAAAAACTTATTTTTAAACCAAATCAATCATTTTGTGGCCAAAAATATTTATTTTTTACCAGGAAAATTCATATTTAGACAAAAAATTGCTATTATTCACAAAGAAGTCATTCTTTAACCCAAAAGCATTATTTAAAAAATAAAAATTTGTGTGCGCTAAAATGAACCAAAATGACTACTCCTTTGTACGTTTACCGGATTCACCTGGCCCTGAGGAAGGTTCGTTGCATGTTTTTTGCCAGAATATGCACGCTTTTTTCAGAAAAATGCGCATGGTTTTCCAAAAATGCATGTTTTTTGCCAAAATTTGTAGGTTTTTGCTACAAAAGCATTTTTTTTGGCTTAAAAATGCATTTCTTTATTACGATGTATTATTTTTTTGTCTAAAAATCCATTTTTTGTATGGTAATCTGTCTTTTTTTCACCTGAATTTATTTTTCACATGCTTTTTTGGGAAGAGGCGCCAACAAGACCAAAAACACACGGGCGCACAATACCCTAGGAACGGGCCTGAATGGGAAACAACTGCTATCAGACAAAACTGAGAAGAATTCCATCCACAATACATTTCAAAGGTTATGAAATTTAAACCCAAGACAATGGTTTATAGAACCAGGACAGAGGACGGACTTAGTAGCTTACAAACTGAAACAGAGCATTAATGCAAAGGTTTACATCAATGTTTTGGATAATTGCCTTATTCCAAAAGCAAACCATGGTTTTTCAGATGGAAGTTACACATTGAGTTAGAAGAAACTGTGAATCAGATCTAGAAACAAACTACTCCAAAACAATGAGAGAATTTAATATTTTCCTTGCCTAGAAAAATTAAAACAGTTTTGAAAACCAAAGGTGGGGTCACGAAGCTCTAAAAAGAAAGTTGCAGGACTTTTGTCCCAATTTTGTTGCGTTGCAGGACTTTTATCCGAGGGTTGTAAAAGCCACATGTCACTAATGTAAACACAGAGTATAATAACTGTCAGACTTTTTCCAAAAACCAATACGACGTTTATTGTTTCAATGACACCCAACTTAAAGTCGAGGCTAATGACACCTGTGCAAACGTAAAATCATCCACTTAAATGTCATGCATGTTTGTAGTTATAATTATCTAGATTTTAAGTTGATGGCAGTTGACAAAAGCAGTCTTTGTCCCTGTACCTGACAACATAGGAGTTCAACGCACTTTTAGTATAAACTATAATTTCATTTAGATGAGTAGATTAAATAAATGGCGTTTGTGACTAAAAGATGGTGGATAAAAGCACAATAAAACGATCAGCGTCATACAATATCGGGATCGAGAAATGCAGTGAAGCATACACAACAGTTACAAATATTTATTTTGATAGCATTGTGTAAAATAGGTCTGGTTTGATTATTTATAAAATGAGAATGTAGCTGGTCGCTCAATAACTGCCATGCTGGTTTTTGTAAGGTTTTTATACTTGTATTAGGGCAACGTTCTTTTTGTAAATACATCAGTTTTCAGATAAAACATTTTGTTATAAAACTAAATCTTTTAGTTAAATTGCACGCAATCTACACAAATTTCGATTTTGTTGCTATTGCCCGTTTCTTATTATTATTTTTTTTTATTTCGCATATTTGTTTCACTTTTGTTTTATTTTTTAATAATTTCCTGGGCAGTTCTTCTTAGACATTGTGTACATTGATATAAATAAATTTGTATTTCATTTCAAATTAAGTATTCCCATTTTCATATGACAGTACATTAAGACGTCAAAAATGCCATAATTACATTTCGTGATTCATAAAGATCACTATATTTAGTTACAAAGCATCTCCAATTAAAAATTCCATCCGAGTAATTGAATTCAAGTTTACACATTATAATCATTCGATTCAATCAATAATATTGATTAAATCATACCTTTTTTTAAACAACACTGCATTCCTTTAGCTCAATAATCTAGATACATTAATCATTACCTGTGGATCAATGCAAAGTGCAATGACTTTTCAGTCAAAACTAGCTAACAGTATACACCAAAATAACAAAACAATTTCCACAAATCAACAAAGCACCAAAAAAAAATCTGAGAATTATGCTCACATTAATTCACCACAATATTCACTTGTCGCACATTCATCAACGAAAATTATTTATCTTATTAATCAATTGATTCACTTTAATCGTGTAAAAAGCTAAATATAAAAATTGCATGTTGTAAAAAAACAAAGTAAATTACAGTTGCAATTATTCTCCACAAAACATTTTTGACCGTTACAGTCCTTTCTACATGCAACGTGCAAGAGTCACTTGTGTTGTGGTGATGGTAACTGTGACGACCTTTCTATTGATCATCTCATTTAGTTTCCATCAGCTGACCAACGTGAAAAGTATTCTCCTCACATGTCTCACTCCCAACTATGACTAACAACGCTGTGGACCCGTAAGTATTGAGCTGATCTAATCACCCACCAATTCTCAAGAACTGCACGCTTTCATTAGGGCTTTGCCAACCTCATTTGAAGAGTCGGCGCAACAAACTCAAAGGTAAAAAGATCTACCAATTTCAACTTCTTTTAAAACACATTTCATAATGAATTTAATTGCCAACCAAATTCTTTCAGACCAAAAGCAGCCAAAGTTCGCAAGAAAAATAACAACAAAGTGTTGAAAGCAATTTTAGCATCAGCTTTCGTCTTAATACTAATCTTGACAATAATCCTTCTGGCACAAAGTATATATTCATATTTTACCCACACTTTACTACACATATTTAATTCAAGAAAATTTGCATTATTACTATTTTTTTCCTTTCCAT
The DNA here is from genome assembly GCA_034683725.1 of Strigamia crassipes. Classification (NCBI taxonomy): domain Eukaryota; kingdom Metazoa; phylum Arthropoda; class Chilopoda; order Geophilomorpha; family Linotaeniidae; genus Strigamia; species Strigamia crassipes. The sequence continues at coordinate 66,129 of JAQFXT010000141.1, forward strand.
TTTTTTTATCACGATATAATTTATTGTAATACAAATATTGACAAAGTTTTGGGTCGATTTTATGCAAACAATTCGGAGAAAATTTAAAACATTTTTCCCTTTAGGTTTCAAATCCACAAAATGTCAAATGGAGGAATCAGTTTGCTCCACCCAAGAATGCACATTATCAGGTAAGCAATTAATTTCATGGTGCAGTTCCATCAAGCACGAGATAGGGTGTGAGATTTATTGTGTCTCTCTATCAGCTGTTACCTTAATCAAGACCGTGCATCGCAATGAAGATCCATGCGAGGATTTTTACTCTTTCGTGTGTGGCAAGGAAGACAATGCTACCCCCAATGTATTTCTCACTTTATACACACAACTGCTGAATAAATTAAAACGTAAGACTAGTGGGAGAAATAAATTTACGAGAATTTAAAAACTTAATTAATAGACATCTTCAAAACCTACAGATTTGTTAACGAAGCCTAATTCGGAAAGTGAAGCCACATACAGTACCAATGCCAAAAAATTCTATCAGGAATGTATGGATTCAAGTAAGCATATTTTTTACTATTAAAAAAAAAATATATAAATAGTGTCAAAATAATAATTAATTAAAAATTGCAAAATTATAAAATCAATTCCAGGCAAAATTCAAAAACTGGGTATTAAACCTTTAAAAAAAATATTGCAAGCCGTTGCTTCTGGTTGGCCTTGGCTGCAAGTGAAAGTTGAAAATGATGACAATGTGAATGAAAACCCTAGCAACGACGATTCTGGAAATAAAAATCCGAGCAACGATGACAAGGAAAATGGCGATGTTGGAAGTGGAGATTTACGAGTGGAGGGAATAATGAACAGTCCCAATGGAGCTCCTTCAATGTCAACGAGTTTGGAACAGCTCCTTGGTAAACTAGACCAAGTTGGAATGGCTTCGACCAAACTTTTCAATGTCGAAGTGATCAATGACTTTAACGACTGGCACATTAAGAGAATGAGTGTTAAGAGCATTTCACTATTATTACATTAGTGAGCGGATAACTGTCATTTATTCGATTACAGGTCGATCAATATGATCCTTTGGCAGAAATCAATAAACGGAAAAGAAAAAAAGCGGTAGAAGATGATGAGCTTTTCGTGATCAAAGTTGCTAATCTGATACCTTTAATTACGAATACTGAGAATTCAGCCGAAATCGATGACGAGATTTTGCGCATGCATAGCCTTAAGAAGAAACTAGAAAAGGTAAATAGTAATTTTCATATATATATATATATATATCCTTGAAATTTGTTTATATTTGTAAAAAAAAAATTCTGCATTAGATGAATGCATTTAGCAAAGAACGAACCAATTTCACGTTACGAAATAACAAAATGAGCATAGCAGAATTAACAGTACTCACTCAAGATGTAACTTCATCATATCATACAATTATAACTTGATTTTTACATCCATCGATTTTTCTCCATCTAGAAATTCAAGTGGCTAGACTATTTTAATGCTATATTCGATCAAATGTTACCAACTAAATTAAATAAAAATGAAATTATTATTGTCCAGAACGAAAAGTTCTTTACCGAACTTCCAAATATTTATCTCGATTACGACATCACGTAAATTAACTATTGTATCGTAGATATTTGTTTTAAGTTACTTTTAAAACTTAACTTTACTTCACTTAGAACCATTGCTAACTTGGCCGTTTGGAATGGTTTAATAGAACCACTGCTGCCACATGTTTATGCACCCAATGTTACAGAGTTCAATGATGCATACAGGTACAAAAATCTAAATTTTTGTAGTTTAGAACTATTTTTCCTTTTTAAACCCACCGTCTTCTGTACTTTCAGATGGGTTCTAGTCTGTGTTCCAACAATCTCCGAAGTTTTACCATTTACAATAGGAAGACTTTTTACTGACGCTTACACAAAGAACTCCATATTAGAATCAGTAATTACACTTAGCAAATACATACACCGTAATGATGTTAACTGTATGGGTTTCACGCAACAGATTATAATCCAATTTTTAGATTAAATTATTTTCAAATAATAACTCGTTCAAACTGCACACATGCAAAGACTAAAACCATGAGAGATATCCAAGACAAAATAATTCTCTCCAGTCCGGTGTAAATTTTAAAACTAATATTATTGCAAATGGCGGCTGATTTGATAAATTACAGCCTCAATAGTTTTACACGCAATATTTTTAAAACTACTACAACGAAAAAAAAAAGCATAGCCTGACAGATTCGAATCGATCCGTGTACAGTACTTTAAAGTTTGATGAATGAAAAGAAAAAAAAAAAAACTATTTTACTGTTTGGCCACCCTAGTGTTGATTTGGCCCAGCGTGTTAATTCTGCTTTGGTTAAACTAAAAATAAGAAAGATCTCACGTCTTTTTTATTGGATTATAATACAAATAAAATTATAATCTGTTGTATGAAACCCACTTACCATCTCTATATTTCGTAGCTAGAGTTCTCCCCCTCTCTAAAATTCGCAAAAATTTGCAAAATTTTGAACATTTTTGCAGTTTTTGAGTTTTTTTTGCAAAATATTGAGTTTTTTTGCAAAATTTTGAGTTTTTTTTGCAAAATTTTGAGTTTTTTTGCAAAATTTTGAGTTTGACTGCAAATTTTGTGGATTTTTGCAAAATATTTTAAAAAATCCGGTAAAAGTGCCCTTCGGGGCGAACCGCCCCCTTGCTACGCCACTGCTCAAAATTGTATTTCACAGGGAAATAAATTCATCGAACTTCTTCGAGAGTCGTATAAAGATATTATATCCAGGAGTGATTGGTTAGATCGGACCACCAAGAATAATGTTATGAAAAAGGTAAATCTCACCACCTTAGATAGATAAAACTATTTAATAAGAAAAAAATTTACAGTTGGACAAAATGACCCAGCTAGTTGGATTTCCAAGTTGGATTAAAAATAACACAAAATTAGATGATTACTATCAAGATGTTAGTATAGCTTTACCAAGTCCTTGGTTTCACCCTTAAATTTGAACTATTTTGCAGGTGGACATTGGAGACGACCATGTTCCAAACCTCCTTTCTGCTAAAATATCAAGCACGAAAAGAAAATTAATGAAATTTGGTCAAAATTCAACAAAATTGTGAGAACAAAACCTAACAACATTGGAATGCAAATAGCACTAAATTTTTCTTGGATTGTTTCAGATGGCTCGATGAATTTGGTATTGTCAATGTGAACGCCTTCTACGACCCAAGCAGCAATTCAATAAGCAAGTTAATCAAATGGGGCGTGTGATACGGCACGAAAATCGAGCACTGCGACTCAATCTACGTTATTTTCTCTTTTATCCTAACCTCCCTTAACCCCTACCTGTTCTTTTTTTTAACTGTATCTTCCACCACATCATTTTTACGAGTTTGTGAGTCACGATAAATTGAGGTCGCAATGCCTAAAGTCGTGCTAGATATGGGAACCCAATCAAATTATAAAATTAGCTTCAACTTGTACAAAGTAAAACATAATATTTTTATATAGTTTTTCCTATTGGAATCATACAAATTCCTTTTTACGAAGACAACCGACTAGCGTAAGATTACTCAAACTTAAAAAAAATATTTATATACGGTATATACAGTTTGTTTGTATAACAAATATTCAATATTCCAGCGCAATGAACTTTGGAGGGGTAGGCAGTGTAATTGGACACGAAATTGGACATGCATTTGACAATGTTGGTAAGGACAGTTATTTTTATTTTACTTTCAGAATGAATTAGTACTTTTAATATAGGAAGTCAATTTGATGAAAACGGAGTGTTATGGTCGTTATGGTCGGAAGGCAGCAAAAAGATTTACGACAAGAAAACACAATGTTATGTGGACCAATACAATGACTATTGTTTTCAAGGCACACCAGGAGGCAGTAATAACACATGCGTAAGTCATTATAACCTCTCCTGTTGGGAATATCGATTTGGGATCTTGCTCGTGGGATCAGTTTATTCACGAGTGAAAATTAAATTACATGGGGTCTGACCAAATCGTCGACATCCACTGCTTGAGTGCAATTCTAAGATTCCCCGTTGTTACCTTTAATTGAGAATCCCAGTTAAGGTGCGGCGACGAGTTCGGAGGGAAGTCACTGCAGAAAAGATTTCGGTAAACCCATATCATAAAATGTGTGTAAACGATTTAGGGGGTCGACGATTCAGACCGAATTCACAAGTGACATCTGAATGCGTTTATTGGACACTGAATAAACATTCCCTACCACTCTACCAGTTTAACAAATGAAATTCCCACAGTATGATACCCTGACTGGAAGAGAAAAACATACCTCTATTCTTTAATGGTCTATTTATTAAACCATTAAAGATTAATTAGAAGTTTTTTTTCTCGAAGTGGTGAGTCAGGACCCACTGGTGAGTCGCGAGCCAATTTTTGGTGGGTCGCAAAAGCAATAATAAATAGGGAAAGAAAAATTAATTGAATTCGATGGACACGTTAATAAGAAAATGCTTTTTTTTTTCTTTTTTTTTTCTATTTTTATGTATATTTTGACCGGTTAATTTATTTTAAGGTGGATGGTTTGGTTACTGTTGGTGAAAACGCACCTGACAACATAGGCATGCAAGCTGCATTCAATGCTTACAATGTCTGGATAAAAATGCACAAGAGAGAAAAACGATTACCTGGACTTGCAGACTTCACACCAGAGCAAATCTTCTTTATGTCGTTCGCCTACGTAATAATAATATATAGTTAAAATTAATTCCCTAGCCAAATTTACAATTAAACATTTACTTTTAGATCTGGTGCGATAACACTAAAGCTGAAGACTGGTCGAAGAACAGTGAGCACGACACACACAGTCCGGGAAGATACAGGTAAAATGTAGTAGTAAATCCCTTACCTACAGTCGCAGCGTTCGAAAAGTCAGTTAAACTAAACAGCATTTTTATAATGCTTGACTGAGAGTTGTTTTGATTTAACTTAAAAGTGGAGACTGATTTATCCTGCTTTCAGTCGACGTGGGCAAGAAAACTGCATTTAAACATTAAGACACATTTAACTACAATTGTAAACAGGCTTTTCGAATGAAATTAGTAACTTTCAATTTGGTTTAGATTTAGTAGAATTACTGAGTTATAAAAAGTCTGTTTCACAAAAATTATGACAAACTCCCATTGGCTATTGACTTGTCCGCAGCCATTAAATCATTGTTGCAAAAAATGCACTTATTCGCCACAAAAAGACGCTGATCGACAATAGCACCAATAGTGACTATTTTTAGAAGCAACCTTGACCGGTTAGCCCGGTCGGGGTTCA
>JAQFXT010000142.1:0-71373 GCA_034683725.1 Strigamia crassipes
AAAATTTTGCAAAAATTAGCAAAATTTTGCAAAAATTAGCAAAATTTTGCAGTCAAACGCAAAATTTTGCAGATAAATGCAAACTTTTGCACAAGCAGTTCAAAAAGAACGCAATTTTTTTTAAAATTTGCAAAATTTTGCCAATTTTTACAAAAATTTTTAGAGGGGGGGCGGCAAACTCAAGAGACTGCCCCGGGCAGCAAAAGTTCTAGCTATGCCACTGGCTAAAGCAGTTTCACTCCAAAAAAATTATACATAATAGAAAATTTCAAACTTGAATCATCTAATCCACAACAGTCTGAGTTTTAGCTCGAAATTTTGGTGCCGCATAAACTCCAAGTATGAATAAGTGCGACGCCACATTTCCTTGAAAGAAGCACTGGTCGTCTCGGGCCTCCTGATCATGTAAGTCCCGTCCAGATTAGGTTAGGTTTAAGTTAAGTCAAGGGGACGCAACACACACAATAAATACAAATAACCACACAAAGACGCACTATTTAATGTAGCTTTCCTTTATTAATTCGGTTGTCTAGCGGCCAGTGCACCTAGGTGTGATTCCTCATTGCATGGAGTTCCACAACTCCATCCTAAAGTTCCTAACCGCTGGTCACGCAATCGGGAACCGCGTGGCCAGCGAGTTCTTGTTGATTTCTATTGTGCCGTGCGCTAGAAACGCATGGTGCCCATAACTGGGACGCTCAGGATCGTGTGGCCTGCAGAACGGGCACACTATGCCAGAAGTTGCCGTACATTACGTCGGGTCTGGTGCGACCACATGAAACAGACCACCAGGGTCTTACACGTGTCATGTCAACGCATAGACTAACTTACGGATGTCTTGGAAACCCTGCGCACGCGACTTCCGGTTTGCTGGACCCCTGTGTCCCATTGGCCATAATCCACCTATTGCTAGGGAGCTGCAGAAGGGACCACGAATGTTGGCCCGTGATTGCTCCACAGTCACAAGTTTTTTTTGGTGAAAAGTTGTGGGCAGTCGCAAGAAGCATACAGGCTGGACCACATGATTTGAACGTTCCCCATCCCTGCCCTAAACCAACGGACCATACTCCGCTTTCTTTTCTTTTATCTACATAACGTTTATTTTTTTTTAAAAATGCAATATAAAAAAATTGAAAAAACTACATGGAAAGGGTTCATCCAGGAGTTGAACCCAGGACCTCTCACACCCATAGCACGAATGTAAGACTTTAAAAAAAATGCAATTTAAAAAAATGTAATAACTTCATGCAGTGGGCCTGTCCGGGAGTTGAACCCGGTTCAACGGGACCTCTCACCCAAAGCAAGAATCATACCCTAGACTTTTTTTACTTATTTAATGTTAGACTATCAAAAAAATGCAATTTAAAAGGGTGAAAAGCTATAGGGAATGGACCTGTCCAGGATTTGAAACCGGGACTTCTTGCACCCAAAGCAAGAATCATGCCTCTAGCCTAATAGACTATGCTCTGTTTTCTGTTGAACCTTGTTATAACAAACCGTGATATAACGAATTTTTGTTATAACGAATTTTTGTTATAACGAATTTTTGTTACAACGAATTTTTGTTATAATGAATTTTTGTTATAACGAATCTTTGTTATAACGAATTTTTGTTATAACGAATTTTTGTATTGCGAGAAATCACTTTTGCAATTTATCGCTGTCAAGTGAATACGATTGCCACATATTCACTTTGAAAAATAATCGCACAGGCCTAGTGGCCAATATAACAAAATTGGATAACAAAAGTGAAGTGACGTGTGCAAAATTTTAATTTTAACGTTATCTTTTCTTTTCTTTTAACCTTTTATAATAATGGTTATTTTTTGTCATTTATTCCATATTTTTATTTTACATTACTAAATAACAGAAATTTAAAACTTCCAAATGTATAAATATTAAAACCGTCCCGATTTTGCTAAACACATCACTTACCAATTCTAAAAATTGGTCTTGATCGGTTGGACTGCTTCTTCATAAATAACTTTTGTAACACAGTGTAAAGATGAATAAATAACGAAATAATCCACATTTGGAATACCAACAAAATCTCAATGCTTCTAACAGGGTGGAGATTTTGATATCTGAATCTTGTTTGCTGAACCAGCAGCTGCAGCTGATTTCCTCTCCCTCAACTTTGAAATTTGGGCTCTTGCAGACGACGTCAAATCGTTTCCTCGAGCCGCTGGTCCTTCGTTACCACCCGAACAACGATACGAAGATGGTTGCCATTGCCAATTGTAACTGTACGACGGATAGCAGTGGTAGAACGCACACGGTGGACAACAATCCGACGGTGGGATGTAGCTCAGAGTTCGGCGAGATGTGTCCTCTACTCGCACGTACTTAGGGCGAGGTGCGCAATAATACGGTCGCCAGGGATAACACGTTTGAGGATCCAAAAGAAATTCTTCCCGAGTTCTCGTATCTTCTAATCGTTCTTCCACGCCAAGCTAGTCGTTGGATTAAGCTTATTTCATCAGGTTTTTAATTGTGAGCTTACGTTATCTTTACCTGTCTTTGACACATCTTTAGTCAATTTAATTTTGAAAAAAATTAAAAAAATTAAAATGGATGAATTGATGTTGCTGTTCTTCTTAATTTTTTTGCTTAAACTTGAAAAATAACATCATCACGTGAGTTATTGTTCGTGTCTTGTTAGAGGCGCCATCTAGCGTGAAGAAAAGTGACTATTTGTGTTTTCATTTGTGAAAAATGTCAAATACACTATTTATTAGTCTACAAAATTGTTGATTTTATTACAATTGAATTATTTACAGCCGGGCCACGGATCAAGTCGATTTTTCCTCATTATAAAATGTACTTTTCTAGCCATGTCTTCGTTGTATATCGCTTTACACTTTTCGAAATTCAGTCGTATCCGTGTTTGATACGGTTTTTCGTAATAACGCGTTCTTCGAAAAATCTCAAACAGTCCTTCTTGACCCATAATTCTGTTAACGAAATAAAAATAGTAAATATCTTTTATAATATCAATATTAAAGAATCTTTTTTTTTTTTAATTAACCTGTTTAGGATACGAAACGCTTCATCCACATTACCATCTCGAACTAAAACCGTCCTTCCAATAAACTGAATATGTTTGCTCATCCGCATTGAAGTGTATTGTTATTTCTGTATTTAAAAAAGCCTCGCTTTAATCGTGAAAATTATTCAACGATAGCCACCATTGCAAATTAAATCTGAATTCTCTCACCAGGTTGCATCAATCTCAACAAAAATAAAGCTGGTTGGAATGACGTCACCATTAATGCCATAACATTAAGAAATTGAAAAAAGTTCATTACACGATTATTTAAAGAAAAATATATCCAAATTTATCCAAATATAATGGATTCAATAAAAAGGAAAATAAAAAAATTGATATATTTATTGTATGAAACATTTCCATCTATTTCTCATCCAATTTGTATTTCAGAATGATGATCACAGAGCGAGCAAGAAACGAAACTGGATGCTGCTGACGCAGCCAGAATAGTAAATGGGCCAGTCGCTACCGGTGACCCTCATCAAATTAAATTAGTGGAAAATAACAGTTTAACCTCCAACGACTTCAGAATGGTAAGTAGAATTCATCCAATTTAATAGGTTAATTTTGAGTTGACAGCGTACACTGACCACATTTTCCTTTCAAATGAAATTTAAAAAACACAAAAAATTACGTAACTTTGAGTCTGAAATTCAATTGGCACAGAATTCATCCATCTAAATTTAGATTATTTTAAATGGCGAATAGATCGGTTTTGGAATGCAAACGAAAGTGTGGAATTAAAAACACGTGATAAGGTGTGATTAGAGATTAGACAATCTCGTGTGTGTCGTTTTCTTTATTTTTTTAATGTCAAAAGATGACCCGGGTTGATAAATTGGTTTTTGAATAAATCATGAGATAAAAGTTGATTCTTTTGTAATGTTTTCGTGAGTGATGTTAAATATCATATCTTTTAGCTTATTGAATAAGGGTTAAGTGAATTAGCAGTTGCCAGGATGTGACAGCTGAATGTTCCTTCTCAATTCTCGATCACATGGTTGCTATGGTGACACGGTATTAAGGTCAATTAAAGATGAAACTAATTTCGGCGCTAAAATTAAGATTTTGCAGAAAAAAAACACAAATAATAAATAATTTTTTTATTCATTATTCAAAGATAATCATAAAATTGAATAATTTCATTTTTCGTAATTATCTTTTGTGAATTATTCAAAACACCATTTGTGCCAGTTGGTGAAATATGAAAAGGTTGAATACACACCTGGAAATGTATATTAGAATGATTAATTACAATTGCAATGGTTAGCATTTCTCTCGTGTGATGGCGCCACCATGAGAGAAGTATTGGGATCTGGTATAAACGCATCAAATAAAGCAATAAAACAGAGTGTTTTTGGTATAATTTAATTAATTTTATTAACAGAATACTATAGAATCGAGATTAATTGAAAGCAAATGTGCAGTTATTTTAATATATTTCTTGTTAAAATAAATGGGTATCATAGAATCAATAATATTAAGTAATTAGACTTGATGTTTGTTCTTTCTTCCACTTTGGACTTTGGGTTTGGCTCTAGATAAACATATTTACATGCATTGGCTAGTTTACTAGATTATTTCAAAATGTCGTGTCAGCACACACTCGCAGCATCATAAACGCCTTTTCACGATTTCTTAATAATGATGATAAATTATTTGAGAAACAAGCTGTTTATCATTTATAATTATAAATAATGATGTGTCATTAAAGTCTGAAATCTCACTTGATGTAATCTGAGCTTTGTTTTTATGATAATCATCATTTCATAAACAATCTGTGCGATGTAGCAGAAATGTAAGCTGCTGCCCCTGTGCTTTCCTGCCTCACACAAAAACATCGTAGCAATACTCCCCAAAAAAACGTCTTTTTAAAAAAAAATATTTATTATTGTAATTTAAAAAAATATTATTTTTCGATATTTCAATACCCAACGGACTTTTCCTCGAATTCGTCGCCTTTATTTTCAATTTATACATCGATCTTCACTCCGAGGTCACCGAACCACACACAGACGCCACTGCCAGACATTTTTAGAACCCGACATTCACTTTAAGTCCTAAAACCCACGTGACGCGAATGCCTGACAATCTGAAAAACTCCTTTTCATCGTCCCTGGCATGACGCACGACGATTTATTTGCGTGTGAACAACCTCCACTCACATTACAGCCCCTATTTTTAATTATTCCAAAAATAAGAACCAAAATTGATCAATAAATGAGTCAGCATCGCCAATCCAAGACGACAAGCTTCCCCTCGCTTTCTCTCCCTTTTCCCATTTTCCTAACGAGTCCCCGTGTGTCAATCGATAGATCGACTCATCCTGTGGGTTCTGGCCCTGGAACAGGCATGCAGGTGTCGTGTGCGCATGTGCAGTAACTCCGGTGGGGTTATGGTAGAGGGCGTCTCTTCGTATTCCCTCGTAGACAGAGCCTCCACCTTAGTGTTGTTACTTGCAAGTATTGTATAGCTGCCATATTTAGGCCTAGTTTGTTTATATTTTTCATTCCATACCGGCGAAGTATTTGTCTGTAATTTAGATAGGTAAGAGATCGTGGTCGAGTTATATTTTATACATTTCCCTGCCATTTTCGTTTCTCTTCTTCGTGTGTTGTTTTTATTTTTAGTTGTTTATTTATTTCGCTTTTTGTGTCGTTTATGTGCGATGAGAACGACATTCTGTTGCAAGTTTTGATGTAAATAGAAATTCAGGTTCTATTGACCACTATTGAAGCAAAAATCATTTTGGTTGCTTTTTTTCTTTTTTTTTAGTGTGTCAGTAGTGTCGTATTTGGTGTTGAGTTTTTCCAGGGTGAATCATCCCTTTATCTTAAGATGAAACTGTGGGCTTACCCGAATGACAATTTCATTTATGAGATTGTAGGTTAGTATCAAATGATTGACTATGCTCGTTTTGTTTTATTCATCACTATGTGCATGCATTCTGATTGTAAGTCAATTGATAGCTGTCATATCCACATGGTTGAATTTCAATCATTGAAACAATGGAAAGTCTCCAAAAGGCTGAAAAAAAATCGGAAAATGAGGCTGTTGAACTTATTCTTGAATGAATGTATATGTAGCCACTTGTAGATAAGATATTGTGTGAAAACCCTAATACCCTATCATTAATAGAAACCACATGGACTAGAAATTCACTGATAAGCTAGAATGCCTTGAATAATTCAAAATTTAAACTGAGTAAGACAATAAAAAATGGCAATGCTTGTTTTCATTGGATCGTGATATCCAATCAACAGCTGATAAAGTTTCCTATCAGCTCTTGAGCTGGATAGCTTAAAAAAGCATTTTCAGACTGTAGATAAATATTGTTATCGAAGTTTTTAATAGTAATTAGCTCCCACTGCACCGTAATTTAAGGGTAAAAAAATCTGTATTTTGGTTGGAATTGGAAAGAAAATCTTCTGTATATTTTACTCAATAATATCAATATATAATGCAGTTAGTGTATGTATATAAAGTGGTCATAACAGTACAGTCCTCATATCACCCACTGAGGAAGACCTTAACAGGTCGAAAACGTTTTGGGGTTAATTCGAACATATATTTGTCGCGTATTCTTTAATATGTCTAAATTCATGGGAGTTTAACAATATCAATATATGTTTTTTAAATGACAATTAAAGTATGCTGGGTTTTCCTTCAAAGGTCTTTGAAGATGGCCAGTAACGGTCGAAAGGTCTTTGGAGGCAAACACGGCGTACTTTAATTGTCATTTAAAAAACAAATATTGTAATCAAATTAGAAGTCATACGCATTTATCAATAATAATCAGACAACCACTTTCACATTATTTTTTTACATTGTAAAAGAAAATAGTAAAGTTCAGATAGATAATTTGGCAGACAAAGGTCTGGCAACAAGTCTGACTTCGTGGCAGATGGTGGTAAATTTCATCCCAACAACAGCATATGGTCTAACTGAACAATTACATTTGACTGGTCACTTCTAGGTTCAATTTCCCAACGAAATTTATTTCAACATACACAGAAATATTCCTATTAGATAGAACTGTCCAGAACCACTGCAATAATTACCCATTTAAATGAATTTCTTTTTTTATTCGACAGTTTCTTATGTGACTAAACTCACGACCTTGTAACCTCGTAACAAAATCAGACACAAACAAGTCTTGTTTTGATTTAAAAACTCACAAAACATTCAATCTCCACTGCATTTTAAACGACTAAAAATAGCAACCTATACTTAAAAAATATAATTATCATCTATTAATTCCAAGCTCAACTCAAACGAATACTCCCTACGACGCCCTGCCACTTAATCATGCAATTCACAGGTGCGATAGCTAGGTTTCCAACCTTCCCACCTTTTTTCTTCTTCTGGATGAACTTGATTTTTATCTAAGCCATTGACTTGCCCTAAAAAGTTCAGTACAAATTACTCGCAACACCAACCTGAATTAAATGTTTGTTTTCCGTAGTCAAACAAACCAGAAATGAAATAAACAATCACGAATTTACATCAGAAACGAAACGAAACGAAACGGAGGTCTTTCTCGTCCCACGCGCATTCTTAATCCCGTTCTCACTTGCCGCGCACGTTTTTATAATTTACATTTAATTTCGCGTCACCAGTCACCTTCGCTGAGCTTCCGTTCCCTCTTATACTTATTGTAAATAAGAGTGTGAGATGGATTCCTCTCAACGCAGTTGCTCCCCCACCCACTCAGTGGCCGGGTCAATTTCGTCCATTGCATCAATTGGATCGGCCAACTGCAACCCGAACCGTCCGCGCCTTAAGAGCTCCTTCTTCGGGGTCATCCCGGACGCGTTCGACGCCAAATCGCTCAGTCTAGGCCAGGCGAGTTCTTCGTCGAGGAAAGGAAGGGTCTCGAACGGCGCCCCGTCCGTCACGAGCGAAACGTCATCGCAACCAGAGATGGACGAGATCTTTAAAATGGCGCATGTGGCCACCAATGGGTCGGACGGTCCCGTTGTTCAGGAAGAAATGCGAGTCAAGGAAATGGAAATCTTGACTGCTGAACCAATTATCGAGGTACTTTTTAAATTTATTTAATTTCACATCTGGTTATTCTGGAGGGAGATGATGATGGTGATGATGATGGTGATGATGGTGACTCAGTCAATCAAGGACAACTCGAGGGAAAAAGAAGTTGCATTTTGGGATGAAATTATTGACCATAAAAAAAAAAATTTTTACTCGGGGTTGGAAAAATTAATTGGGTGACTCAAGGTCGAAGGAAAAGTGAAATGCCATCCGTGAGAGGGTAATGAGTCAAATTTTCTTATGTTTACAAGCGAATCTTTTTAATGACCATCTTCAGGAGCGAATTTATTACTTTAAGGTTGTTATGGTTTGTGTTAATTGTATGTGTTTATGTCTCTAAAAGAAGTTATCTTAAGTACAGAAATTATTTCTGCACGATTTTCGGCGAGATTTCAGGTTTTGATTATTTCTTGCCCTATATAAACAGGAATATATGTGTATTGTTTTGTTTTTTTAAGTTTTAACGTTGTTTTGACAGTCGCTGATCATTATCTCCATCTTTTTTAGAACACTCATCAAAATTTCCTATGGAAAAGTCAATAAAATGGCGCCAGACTTGTCTGCATTCTTGGTAATATATTTAGTTAGTATGCGGCTAGTCTGAGCCCCAAGGATTTATTGATCCAAACTATATGGAAGAAAATAGGGACAAAAATGGAATTAAGTTGCAAGAATATTTTTATTTTTTAGTAAACATAGAGGTTCATGATAGGATTTAAATAAATTTGTATTTATTTAGCGATTTTCGTGACTAGAATTGTCGAAATATTGACAACAAATTGTTAATACGGAATTTTTAATCCTGTAACTTTCCAAACTTGAACTATGCACATAATTACATAAAACCAACCATACAAAGTTCAACAAAATGCCATCAGTGAAAATCCGGTATGATTCCACATTGCCTTTTTTGGGTTATGAAAACCACAATTTTTTTAAAATTTTTTTTTTTTTTAAATTCAAAAATTCAAAAAAAAAAAAATTCAAAAAGCTCAAATCTGGTCATTTGCAATATTTCCCAAGCCGAAATTCGTGATTGGGGCATTAATACCACAATTATAACCCAACAAGTTTACGAAATTAAACAAAAACTCGACTTCTAACCCTTAAATAAACCTCCAGTGATGACATCAAAGTAGGTCACCTTGAGTAGCTAAAATCAAGTTTTTCCCCCTCCCCTTCCCTACCCCTCATCGCCACCATTTTAAACACATTCAGATATCTCGAATGAAATATCACGAGTGTCAAAGTCAAGGTTCCCGAGAAAATCGTGACGTGGAAACCCGAAGAAGAAAAATTTGCAAAAAATCGATAATACAAATTTATTTGTTTAATTACGACGAGATATTAACCCGCACCTTTTGTGCGATGGAAATGTTCCAGGTGGTTTGGTGAAGAGGGCATTTCCTGGCATTCCTTACTCACTTGTTGCTGCGCTCATTAACATGCAGCTGCACCTTGCACCTCCCATTTTAACTCCATTTTCTCGCCTCGGGGGTCCCTGACTTTTTGCATGTTTTTACCACCACAAGTAAAACATCCGAATCGAGAACAGCACACACACACACATACACCTGAGTTTCCGAAATCTCCGAATTGCTTGCAAAATGACCGCAGATCGCTCAAGTTTTCTCGACTCCCCCGATATTAACGAGAAGCACGTACTTACGGTAAGTGTTTTTATTGCCTATTCAAATGTTGTTTCGATAACAGCGGGTCTGAGTAATGGAATTTTTCATATCAGATAAGTGTTCAATCACTATACAACCTTCGGAAAGTGTTTATTTAGATCTTTGTCGTGCAAATTTCTAGTTTTATCGTGATAACATGCAAGTAAATCAGTGCTGTCATAATTTATTGCAAGAAAAACATGTAACGATTCAATATTTAGGTCGAAAAACAAATTTTAGAAATTTTAAAACAATAAAAACATGCATTTGGTTTGAAATCATTAAATTTGATCAAACATTTCCCCGTTTGTTCAAAACGAGGCTAAAACGCCATCTGGAAGCACATTCTTAAACTGCGACCACGCAATAATTGATAGGCGTGGATGTAACAGTCGGTGGGCGTATGCATTGACAAGCCTGAAATTAGGGTTAAGAAAACTTAATAAATGGAAGGCAGCACGGGACAATCTGCTCGAAGGCCGTAAAACATTTTTCCCCCCGTAGGCCTATCCAAATAGCGTAATTCGTCATCTATAATTTGACATTTAATTGAGACGAAACACAATTTCATTGTAATTTTTATTTTATTTTTCTATTTTACGGTTAACAATGCATTTACTAATAATGGGAGCGCAGTTGTAAATAGGTCACATTTTTATGCTTTGGTTTTAAGTGTTTGTTAATGGAAATTTCTTCTTCCTTATATTCCATTTATGGCAACGCGCAAGTTGACTTTTCCTTTCAGCAATTGCAAATGATAATTTCGTTGATTTCTTTCCTGTTTAACAGCTGTCAGGTTCAAGGGAACGTCTTCTGTAACGTCTAGTCTTTTGCTGTGGGATTGGAATTTGGAAACGAGGCTGACATTTGGTGCCATCTGGAACCAGTAACTGGGGTTAAGAATATGGCTGTCAATTCCTCTCGGGAGAAAGTGCCTGCAAATTGGGAGAAGGGGAATGATAAAAGATTAGGGCTATTTATTTTAAGGGAGTAAAGATGTGCTAACACATTTCGCTCGGTGCAAAAATAAAAAAGGGAAAGTTTTTCATTTAATTTTTTTTTTTTTTATTAGTTTGTGCAGGTGTAACAGATGGTTTGTTGTCTAATAACAGAGCTAAACTTAGTTCATCATTAAAAGTTCAGAGCCCCGGGATGAGGAGATCGCTTTTAATCAGGAAATAAATAAAAGATTTGCTGGTGGGAGATTCTGCAGCGTCCCAAACGCGGGATTTTGGGATAGGATTTAACATTTTTTTGAATTCTCGATATCAAATTAGGATGTATCAGGACCGAATGTGCGCTTTTGAGGTGCAAAAAATAATAATTTTTAAGAAAAACACAGGATTTTCTAAACGAATTAATACATTTTAAAGCACAAAAGTGCGTTTTACATGAATATAAATGCACCTTTTAGATGCAAATTGCCTTCTAAAGCACAAAAATGTGTTTGAAAAACATATAAAAGCTCTTTTTAGATTCAAATACTTATTATAGGCCTAAAAATTCACTTTATAAATGCAAACGTGCATTTTAAAGGACAAAAATGCCCTGTTTAGATGCAAATATGCTTTTTGTATACATAAAATCGACTTTTTAGATGCAAATATGCATGTTGAAGCACATGAATGTTTTGTAGACACGAAGATGCGATTTTTAAATGCAAATATGCTTTTTAAAGCACAAAAATACTTTTTATAGGCGTAAAAAGTCACTTTATAGATGCAAACATGCATTTAGTGTAAAACTAGACCACCCGAGACCAAAAAAAAAAATTTTTTTTGGGCTAAGTTTTCCATTTTTTTGGGGTATACAGCTTCAGCGTCTGGCACCAGGCCGGTACCGATGAAAAAACCAACAAAACCAAGTTTGTTCCCACGAGGTTATATACAAATTATACTTTTTATTACCTCAACTGTAACGGCAACAAAAAAGAAAAAACAAAAATCAAATCGCCACCAAAAAAAAGCCGTTAGGCATAAGAATATTGACAAGGACATCGCCACCATCTTTATCACAATAACTCCAACCTTCATTTTGATTTTCCACCCTGATTTCGTTCAAGTGAATCACGCACAGGATACCAAACATCAGATAAAAAAATACCTTTTTAGGCCATCCCTAACGTATTAAACACATTACAACGAATGATTCATCCGGGGGAATTTCTTATCCCCCAAAATCCTTTATCCCCTTCATTTACACGTGACTCATTAATCGATACGTTGACTCTCACTACATGGTCTAACCCAGATGCTGCGTTGCCAAGCAACCGCATAACCTCTCAAATAATAACAATAATAATCCCGCACCAACCACTCGTTAAAAAAATTACTTATTACCGAGATAAACGTTGCGGGGAATTACCTGAAAACCTGTAAATTAAAAAAAATTCAATTAAATCCAAAAAAAATAAATAAATAAAAACCCAAACGTATAATTTACCTTTTGCCGGTATTTTCTCTCGTATTTTCCTCCCTTTTACAGCATGGGATGTTCCGCCATTTTCCCATGGAGTATTTATCCTCGTTCAGGGCCGTTTGTTTGTTGCCGGTACAAGCCGCATCAGTAGCACGGCCAATGTAGGCAAGAGTGTGTGTGTGTGTGCAGAGGGAAGGTTGGCGAGCAGATATGCGTAGAAATCGTTGAGAGACCTTGCTTGTCGTAAATAATCGGGATTACAAAACAATCGGGTTGAAAAGCGAAGCGACCAATTGCGAAGCGACTCCTCAAGGTGCATATATACGGGGTATAGTGAGGAGTCGCTGGCTGGAAGCCTGAAATCCAGCCATTTTCAAGCCGGAATCGCCGTTTGCTTCATTCAATTTCGCGTTTTCGTTGTATCCTGTAATCGCGCGGATGCACTAGCAGTTTGCCGATATTAGACCATGTCGGCGCATGCTCCTGTTGGTACACCCGTGAAAAAGGTTCCTATTCATCTACAGGTAAGGAAATGATGCTACAAAATGCATAAGTATTAGAAAATCGGATGGTTTTGAAACGGGAAAAAATAATTGTATAATTATTTATCCTTTTTTTAAATTTCATTATTACCATTGCGATTTGTGACGTCATTTATTGCTTTATGATGGGGACAAATCGCGGTCAAAGAGCATCCTCTTCCTTGTTTGTAGGGTTTTGTGTGTAGGATTGAAGGTAAAAATTGTTTTTAGGCTTAATTTTAACACTAAATCGATTGGGTGTTGCGTTTAGTTGTTGGTATCTTTTTCATTCAAACGAAGTAAATGCTTAAAGGACTTTCTCCAACTTGTATTTTGATACTTTCCCGTTTTGGTTCTGACTTGGTTTTGCCAAATTCGGTTTTTGGCAACATTTAGGTTTATTTTTTTTTTTAAATTTGTTAAAAATTTAATTTTGGTAACATGACACAATGTGGAGTAAATTAGGCGCTAAATATAAATTTATTTCAATGAAAATCTATTACGAGCAAGTGTGATTGCACTTATCACTCAACCCTAAACTCAAATGAGTTGTAGGCGGGAATAGAAAGAGTTTCAAACGCGGGGTCATGTTTCAACTCGTATATTTACACAATTGAGAGACAATTAATAAATTACACTTTAAAAAAAATGTAATAAAAACTCACTCGGTTCGTAGCGCACATAATAATAGGATACAATCGCAACTCCCTTTCATCATCGTTTTAAATTCTGTAATTACACCGCTCCAACCCGTCAACAAGGGACATACTTCACGTGACAGCGGACATTGACTTAAACTTGATTGTCATAGTAATGAAGGCGCACATAGGCGAGCAGGAAAACAAAATCATTTTTTAAATCTAAAAAAAAAAAAAAAAAAAAATCAGATTTAGATAATACAAATAGTTAAATGATCCACACCTGCGAACACCTGGAGAAAACGGTCACAATTTTGTACACTGTTCATCACTTTTGACAGCTATTGTATTCATGCTCTTTGTTTAACATGTGGCCAACCCAACTCTTCCTTTCTTCACTGAGGAACCCATAAGGGTTTTGTTTCACGCACCCGCGAGCTAATTTTCAACCCTTTTGTCGAGAATAATCGCTCAAGACCTTGACTAACCCTACTTGTGAAAATTAGGGACCTTCGTGGGTCGTAAATAGTGTCTCCGCAACTCCATTTTCCTTTTTTTTAAAACCGTTATTGTCCATCGGTTTGAATTGTGATTGTTATCTGCGCATGCGTTTTTTCTTCTTCTGATATTTGATTTGTTTTAATTTTTGTTAATAGAGTGCGCACAATCGGTTGCTGCTGAAGGGCGGGAAAATCGTGAATGATGATCAAATGGTGGATGGAGACGTTTACGTGGAAGATGGAATTATTAAGTAAGTGAATAGAATTTTAAAGAGGTCATTTCCTGTTGATGTGGGACGATCGGAATTGTGGAAATAAAATTGGTTAAATTGACTTTTAAGTACGGGGTTGTGTTAATATTTATTATTCGATTTATTTTATTTTTAAATTACAGACAAGTTGGACGAGATTTGACGATTCCAGGTGGAACTAAGATTTTAGACGTGAGAGGAAAACTCGTCATTCCCGGCGGAATTGATACACACACACAATTTCAAACTGCAAGCAATGGCGTTGTGTCTGTGGACGATTTTTACCAAGGGACAAAAGCCGCTTTGGCTGGAGGAACCACCATGATTGGTAAAAGAAAGAAATAAATAAATAAATAAAATAATATAAATAAATAAAATAAATAAATTTGTTTAAATAGTGAATACGGTTATTGAAAATCGTAACACTTCTATACTGGAAGCGTATGAAAAATGGCGGAGTTGGGCTGACGAAAAAGCGTGTTGTGATTACGGATTACAAGTGACGATTCCATCGTGGTCCCCGAAAACACGAAAAGAAATGGAAACATTAACGCAAGAAAAAGGCAAAAATTTAAATTAAAAATAAATGTTTATATTTAAAAAAATTTGTTTTGTGTTTTAGGTGTGAGCGCTTTTCGTTTGTATACATCCGACAAAGACGAATTGATGTTGAACGATGAAGAAATGTGCGAGGCAATGGAATCGATTAAGCAATTAGGTGGAATTTCGTACGTTCACTGTGGAAATGGGACGATTGTAGCGCACAATCAAAAAAGGTTCTTGAGTTTAGGAATCACAGGACCCGAAGGACACCAATTGAGTTACTCGGAAGATGTAATGGAGATTGATAAATGATCGAATTTGTATTTACATGCGTTGTTTTTAATTAGGTTGAGGCTGATTCTGCTAATCATGCCATTACAATAGCTGCTCAAGTTAATTGTCCGGTGATTATATCCGATGTAATGAGCAAAAGCACTGCTGACGTCATTACTAAGAAGAGACAACAAGGTGCAATCGCGTTTGGTGAACCGATTGCGGCGAGTTTGGGCACTGACGGTTCCCACTATTATAACAAATGCTGGAATCATTGTGCTGCTCATGTCATGAGCCCTCCGCTTCGCCTGGATTCGACGACACCGGCATATTTGATGGATTTTCTGGCTAGCGGTGATTTGTACGTGACGGGATCGGCTCACTGTACATTCTCCTCGACGCAAAAATCGGCCGGACAAAACGATTTTACTAAAATTCCAAATGGAGTGAACGGAGTGGAAGATCGAATGTCGATCATTTGGGAGAAGGGAGTGGTCAGTTGATATTTGATCGCAATTGTAATCGATTTTAATTTATTTTTTAATTTTTTGATTTTTATTAGATGTCTGGAAAACTCGATCCGTGTCAGTTCGTGGCTGTCACAAGCACAAATGCAGCGAAATTGTTCAATATTTATCCCCGAAAAGTAATTATTTTTTAAAATTTTGACTTAAAAAAAAAAAAAAAATTTGATTTTGTTCAATTTCAGGGGCGTATCGCTGTTGGTTCCGACGCGGATGTAGTCGTTTGGGATGGCCAGTCATCTCGCGCCATTTCGGTGAAAACGCATCACCAGAAAGTGGATTTCAATATATTTGAAGGAATGCAGTGTCACGGTGTACCTTATCACGTGATTGCAAATGGACGTCTGGTGATGGAAGAAGGGGCATTGCGGGCTTGTCAAGGAGCTGGTCGATTCGTTGCTATGCCAACTTTCTCGCCGCATATTTACATGCGCGTACGGGGCAAAGACAAAGTAAATAAAAATAAAAATACATTTTTTATTTTAATTTTTTAAATTTAATTTCTAGGCTTTATTGCCTTGCGTGATTGACCGCGAGCCTTCCAATGGGCCTGTGGTGGAAAGTCCAATGGTAGCAGCAACAAATGGAGTCAGAGTTCAAGAAACAATGCCGTTTAAATCGTCCCCGATTTGTTTTGATTTGCCGATTTCCGGAGGACAGATGTCGCCATCGCCCATGTCGGCATCGCCCATGTCGGCGTCGTCTATGTCCATGTCCGAAGAGTTTCATCAAAGACCCCCTACTAGAGGCGGGCATCGCAATTTGCAGGATTCAAGTTTCAGTCTGTCAGGTTTGTATTAATGTTGAAAATAAACAAAAAATTATTTTTATTTAAATTTAAATGTTTTTAGGTGCACAGTTTGATGACGCTAAAAGCCCACGTCCAGGGATCCGGGTAAATAACCCCCCTGGTGGCAAGTCGACAGCATTATGGTGAAGACTGAGATTAGTTGCTGCAAAAATAGCCCGTTCTGTGGTTATTTGTAACGTTTAAACTGCTATAAAGGTATTCATTTATAAAAGACATCTGATTCTGCCATTTGTAATAGTGACTGACGTGTCTAAGGCACTATTTTGACATTTTTTTTTTTTTTTTTTTGTTAGAAGGAAAAAAAAATTTGTGAAAATATTTATGTATTTATAAATTTTTAACTTTTAAGAATCAAATTTTTTTATGGGAATTTTGTTAGATATAGAATATATAAAATAAATGGATGAAATTTCCCAGTGAGTACAATTTTTTTGAGTGTCCACTTTGACACTTTTGGATGACAAACCCGGTGATCGTCTTTTAGATATTTTACTACTTAAAACGTTGTCACGTAGCAATTAGTTGATTAATCTTGATATCTGCAAGTTTGAATTTACGCTTGTTGTCTGCAATGTTTGTGAGTTGGTGAAATTTTGTTTTGAAAATGTATAATTCTGGGTTAGCGGTTTAAATTAGATGAGCTTGATTGTAAGTAGGTAATTGCATTTTTTGGTTTTTCCTTCATTTTTGTATCGATATTAAAGTAAAGCAAACAAATTTTGTCATTTTTTTCTGTCTCGATTATTTATTTCACACTTTAAATCTGTCCGTAAGCATACATCCTGTTGACGGCTTTGGAGCTTTTGGTAACAACCCCTCTCTTCGTTCACCAACATTTTTATCCTGCACAAATCGCTACAAAAATAATAAAATTTTATTAACTTATTTTTAGACAAATAAAAATGATAATTTACCAGTTTTGCAAATTCCTGGACTCCTTTTTTGCGTTGAATGTCTTTCTTTCCACTACTCCTTCCTTTCGTTTTATGACGAGGTTCGAAATCGATTTTCGGTGGTTTTACAAACTATTAAAAATATTATTTAAAATATGTACTTAAAAATTACGCTTTAAATTCCCATCCAACTCACCAAAATGTTCTTTTTCGCTTCAATTTTTTCCTTCAAAGTCTTTATATCTAGTTTATTTATTCTATTGGGGTCCAGATCGACCATTTCGGATGGAATCTACACACAAAAAATGCAAAAATTAAACTTACAAATTAAAAAAAAATTAAAAAAAATATATATTACCTTTTCAAGCAGAGCTTTCACTTCAGCTTCTCTTTTTTGCGTTTTCGATTGGTACGGATTGCATTCGAGAGCATCGAAATTAGCTTCGCCCGAGCCAGGAACGACGATTTGGGTGAAGCCAGCCAAATGACCGATTCCAAGAACATCCTCGTACGGACAAAACTGTATGTCATGGATGGGTTCGCTTCCTCTATGCCTTAAATATGGTTTGGTAACTTGCTCCTTGCAGCAATCTTTATAAATCTTCAAACAAAAATTACAAATTTTATTATTCAAAAATATTGAAATCAAATCTAAGACTTACTTCCACAACATTTCCCAAACTCGCTGCCAACTGAGTCGTCTGACTGAATGCCAATTGGTTAGCTCCTACGTGATATGAATGCAAACAATCGTAGGAATTGCGTAAATCCCATATTTTAAGCGTTCTATCAATGGCTGCTGTAGCCATATATCTAGAAATTATAAAAAAAAAAATTAAAATTAAAATTAAAATTAAATTTCAATTTTATTTCATTTTACCTTCCAGTTGGGTCAATAGAAACAGCTCTTACTTGTCGCTTATGACATAACATTTCAAGGAGGGGATTTCTGGAGCCCGGAGACCACATTGTAACTACCCCTGAACAAATAAAAAATAAAATTAGATCGATTTTTGTGTTAAATGAATAATTATATCACCGGTCGAATGTCCTAAAGCTAATGTAGCATTTTGTGGATTTTGACACATGACATCCAATCTGCCCTTTCTCGATTGTACTTGAGTTACTATTTGACCAATGGATACGTCCAACCAACTGAGGTAACCATTTGAACTCTACACGGTTTGTATATAGTTATAAATAAAAAATTTCCAAGAGTTTTTTAAAAAATACTTTATGATTACCGATGTCGCCAAAAGAAATTGGTATGGAAGATATTCCATTCGCAAAACATTGTATAATTGTTTAAGGCAATGGATTTCAATCCCCTTGTTATCGTAAATGAACGTCCATCGTTTCTGCGCAACAGCAAATTGTGTTTCGTTGTTTAGCCATCTATTTTTCAGTTTTAAAACGATCTGTCAGTCAACATACTGTTCAAAATAACACGATTTAATGGTGTATTACTTGACAGCTTGAATTTCTTCCGGAACTATAAGCGGGTTTTTAAATACTAAAGATTTTGTAGCCCAGTTCATAGCAGTTATGTGTCCTTTCCTCCCACCCCGCAACAAGAACCGTCCATTCCGGCTGTAATCAATGGCGAAAGGTCCGTATTTAACATCATTGATAGTGAAATACTAAGAAATAAAAAGTGTATAGAATTAAACGTTGTTTTATTTTATTTTTAAGTAAAAATACTTTTGTTGCACTTGTTATGTCAACAGAATCCGCGATTTTAGTTTGCGTCAAAGTCAGTGTGTCTTCACCCTCATCCGCCTCAATATATCTGAATAAAAAATTGAAAATATTTGTAGAATTGTGCGATTATATTCGGACGAAGCGACGTTTCCAATTACTTACCCACTTTCTTCAAAAAGCAACAAATCTGCTCTCGCAGCTTGTTCAACGGCAAATACATTTTTCTTCCGTGCATCGCTATATTTTTTTGCGTGGAATCCGGTTTTCATTCCAGACTATACGCCAACATATTTTATATTATCAATTATTAGATTTACGTTGAAAATATCGTTAACTTACTGGTCTTTCATTTTTCACACGTCGAAACTTGTTTAATTTATCCGTAAGAATCGGTGCTCTACCTGGAAATGGATCTTCTGCATGTAAATTTCTATTCTGTAATATATAATACCAATTATTAACCACATTTTCAAACAAATCTAACCGTAAAACGCACATTTCGATGCTCATTAAAAGGATATGTTTCATCGTCTTTGACATTTTTTTGTCCTATTCGTTCTCGTGTCTTAAATAACGACTTTCGTTCAGAACCTGAATTAAAATTAGGCTTGGTTGTCGTTATTTTTTTCCTAGGTTCTTCAGAAGACATAATTTCACAGCTTTTCTAAACAAGATAAGATCAACGTGTGCGGTTCGACGCCATTACAAAATGACCAAAGCGCCATCAATAACGTAGTGTTAAAATTAAAAACTATGCGTAAAAATATAATTAAGACAGTCTCTAATTTAAGTATATTTGAAATTATTTTAATAGTATTATAAAAAGCAAAATGATAATTACATCTGTAAACTAACTACGGATACGACACATAAGTTATCACGTGATCTGACTGATCCCAGTCGATGTGCGCGGGAAATTTATTTACGCATTTAAGGCGGTAAATCCCAGCGAGTAGAGAGTGGTCTTTGGTGTGTTCGCACAATGAGTTTGTTTTAAGACAACGATAGAAACAAAAGGAATGGATCTCACATCCACCGCTCCAAAAGGTAACATTTCTACTTCAATTCCATCGATCTGGTAAAATTTCAGGCTAATCGATGTATTTTTATCTGGAAATTCAGATGCAGATAGAGAAATGCCGGAATGCATACCCCAAATAAAACAACATTTCAACATCATTCGAAAAGTCGGCGAAGGTAATATAAAAATTATTCTCACCCGTAGCAAAAATAGTAATTAATAATTAAATTCCAGGCACATTCAGCAACGTATTTTTGGCCAAAGCGAAAAATAAACCGTTATCGGAAGAAATCGCGTTGAAATACATAGTTCCTACTTGCCATCCATCCCGCACTGCGAACGAATTTAAATGCTTGAAGAATTTTGGGTAAATATTACTTCAAAAATATTTATTTATATATATTTACTGTAATTTTCTTGGTTTTAGTGGCAGCAATAATGTGATCGGTTTACTTTTTGCCGTTCGACACGGCGATTTCATTGCACTCGCAATGCCGTATTTTCCCCATGACAATTTTCTGGATTATAACGACAATTTGACTCTGGATGAGATTTTGAATTACATGAAGAATTTACTCGTAGCTTTAGCTCACGTCCATTCGCACAACATCATTCACCGTGATATTAAACCATCTAATTTCCTGTACAATCGTCAACTCAAACGGTATAAAAAGAGAAAAAATTATAATTTTAAATGAGATTTGATAATTATTTTTGTATTTTGATAGATATTCTTTAGTGGACTTTGGTTTGTGCCAAAAAGTTAATACACATTCAAACGAACAAAGACCGAATGTTGGTACGCAATTAAAAATCAATAACGTTGAAAATGCAACGCGATCTATCGATGCAAAAGTAAAAAGACGACTTGAAATGACACCAGAAAAGGTACGTTTAAAGAAAAATTGAATTTATTAATTGCAATAACTAATATAAAATAATATTTCAGAGTAATATGACCTTATCGACGAAGCGTATCGCATTGAGTCCGATTACGTTGAATAATAGAGCCATCAATGGACCGAATCGCAACTCGGAAAACCGACCATCGTATTGCAAACCTCTTTTTAATACGCGAAAAGAAATACAAGCGATGAGGCCACCGTCCACTGTAGGATTTACTCGCTTAGATCTAAATCACAATTCGGCGAACAATTTGAAAATCAGCAGCTTGGATCGAAATGCTCAAATTAGAAACGTTAACAAGGAATTATTTATTAAATCCAACATGAAAAGCTTGAAATTGTTTAGTAAAAACATTTGTTATTGCTATGGGAAGAATCAAGTGTGTCCAATTTGTTTGAGCAGGTTAATTTCATTTATTTATTCATTAATAACGAATTTTTTTTTAATTTTTTAAATTTTTTAAAATTAAAATAGGAAAAATTCTGCCGCTCCTCGTGCGGGTACACCAGGATTCCGTGCACCTGAAGTATTATTACGTTGTTTAAATCAAACCACAGGTCCGTATTTATTTATTTGTGTTTGTTTATGTAATTAAATCGAAGTAATTTAAATTATTTATTCTGTAGCACTCGATATGTGGTCCGCTGGGGTCATTTTTCTCAGCCTTCTCAGCGGTTGTTATCCATTTTTCTCCGCCAAAGATGACATGGCCTCTCTAGCAGAAATTATCACCTTGTTCGGGAGTAATGCAATGAAAGAAGCAGCAATTAGAATGAGTAATTTATGCGTTTGTTTACTGGTATTTAAGCTGCAAGCTGTAATGCGGATTTATTTTACAGATTTACAGCTAACCACATCGCCATTTAAACCTGCCTTGGACATGAGGAAAATTTGCAAACGATTCAAATGTGCCAAATCCGATAATCT
Source organism: Strigamia crassipes (assembly GCA_034683725.1). Classification (NCBI taxonomy): domain Eukaryota; kingdom Metazoa; phylum Arthropoda; class Chilopoda; order Geophilomorpha; family Linotaeniidae; genus Strigamia; species Strigamia crassipes. The sequence continues at coordinate 21,699 of JAQFXT010000142.1, forward strand.
AAATACACCGAAGTGTAACGATTGCGGCTACTATGTGATAGACGATGACTGTGTGTGCTTGAAAGGTGACCAGAAACAATTGGTGACCGATTACATTCCAGAGTCCGCGTACAATCTTTTGCATCAAATGTTAAGTCTCGACCCAAACTGCCGAATATCTGCAGCAACTGGGCTACATCATCCTTTTTTAGATCCCAAAGGTTTTGTTGAAGATGAATAGTAATTTCATGTTGGTTTTCTGGGAATTTTTTTTTTTCTCTTATTCTTCTTTTTATTATTGTTGTACTTTTTTTTTTATTTTTGTTATTTACATTTCATATAAAATCGTGGACAAGAAATTTGAATAAAGTTTTCTGATTTATTAATTGAGATATTTGCCGCGCTTCACTGCCTGACACTAGAAACTACAACGTTCAAGTTGAAGTTTGTTTCTTCAAAGTATTGATAAAAAAAATTTGAAAACAATTGTGAAGTTTGCAAAATAACCATTTATTAACCGTTAAAAACGTTACAATGGATGCATATTTTAATTACATAAACTTCTTTTAACCTGATAGAGATAAATCAAAAGAGGAATGTTTTATCACTGTACAATCTGTTTTTATAAAAAAAAAATTATTTTTTTTTCAAATGGTTTCAAAGATGGAATTTTTCCAGGTACAAAGATGATGGCATGATAAAGAAAACACCCGCAAAGAAATTAGAAAGTATAAGTTAATAATTGAATATTATTTCCTCTTATTAAAAAAAAAATAATTGAAAAAAATTTTTACACACTCCTCCAATGACTAAACTGAAAACAATTAAAGAGAAATAGTACTAATCAATAATAAGTAAAAGGTTACACATTACATAATAGTAATAATAATAATAATAATTAATAATAATAATAATTAATAATAATAATAATAATTAATAATATATATACATAAAAAATTTTCTCCTTTTTTTCCTTTAAATCTTATTTTATCATAAACGTATTGCTACATTAAGCATATGATAGGAACTATAAAAGTAAACCAACATTTACAAAAGGAATATCGAGGCATTCGATATCGTTAAATCATTTTTTAAACAAATCTCACCGTTATTAAACTCAACAAACTCGACACACAACTTTCCAACATTATTTTTGATTATGCTCAAGAAAATTTTTACTTCAAATCTACGATCCAACCGACAAAAACAACTTTTTTTTTTTTTTTAAATTTAAGAAAACTAAAAAAAAATAAAAAAAAATAATAATAATTAAAAAAAAAAAAGATCTGCACACTTTCAAATATAATAATACCAATAAAATGCCTCGATTTTCATTTTGGAAAAATGGGTATATAAAAATTTGCTGCCATTTTTTTTTCTTCTTCTTTTCAAATCATCCCCCATTATACAGGTACATTGTTAATTCATCAGCATTACATTAGCAAGCAGCAGCACATATAAATTGATGATATTTCTCAATAAAAATAACCAAAAACACCTTACAACACATTTAAATTGACACAATCATGACAAAGAACAATTCCATCAATTATTATTATTATTATTTTCTTTTTGCATAGGCAAAATTTATTATTGCCTTTAAAAAAAAACCAAACTTCAACTTACATTCCATTTAGTTCTTACTGTCATGCATTGCATAGTCAATTCAATTAATAAAGAAATGACACACTTAACATTAGCAAAAATGGCACAAAATCAACACATTATTCTATCACGATTTCTAACACTGACAAGAGTTTAAAAACTAAGCCCACACGAAGCATCCACCTTGGAAAATGGAAGCATTACATTCGTTAAATTCAAAATTACAAACACCATGATTAAGATTGATTAATTTATACAGATGAAATTTTTTTTTTTTGGTTATGTTTTTTGAAGCAATTTCCTTGTACAAAAATAACATTATTAATATAGCATTCAAATTTGACCTTAATATATATAGGCTTATTATTTGTATCGGATAAGTTAGAAAAAGGAAAAGTTGTACATTATTTAACACTATATTATAATCATCCCAGAAAAAATGGACATCTCAATATCTGGCGTTGTAACTGCTATCAAATTATGTGAATCTTTTGGTAATTTAAATGAAAAAATTGACAAACTAAACTACAAAGTGCAAATATATATATTTCAACTTATATATGTAAAAAAAAAAAAAAAATCATATCACATACAATCACTTCTTCACACAATACCAAGCATTATTCTTGAAAATGGAATGTTAAAATTATCCAATGAAGCAATTCAGCAAATATTATGCAAAAATCCAATCAAAGAAATAAAAAATTTAATGTGACCTTACAGAATTGCTCATGGAATCATCTAATTAATAAATTACTCCACTTGTTCACTCGAAAAAACATCACTGCGCATTTAGGGGGTTAAAAAAGAGATTCTTCATGAGGTATTTATATAATAACATGACAACACCACCTTGAATAAATAAAAATCTGGGTAGAGAAAAAATAAGAAGCAAAAAAGATTAAACTACAACATGCGTTTTTTTTAAATATGAATAAATTTCAATGCAAACAATTGAGCATTAATTAAATAAGGAGAGGTAGATATAATGTGTTACTTTTTTCTTTTTTTTTTAGCTCTTTGGTTGATAGATAAGAAACTGAATAACGTTTGCACCAGACAAATTTTGCGTATAAATCAAACAAAATTACCGTCTTGCTACAAATTGTAAGGGATTTGTAAACAAGTATTTATTACCCGACATGTGAAAACATGATATTCCCTGGGAGAAAACAAACCTATAGGTTCTGAGGTATTATAAAGAACACAATTTTAAAGAAATAAAAGAATCTCATTTTTAAACCCTAAAAGCAGTTCCAGTGGCGGAACTTCAAATTTTCGGCCCCCTCCTGCAAAAATATATTTGGCCTTTCACCACCAAAAATTTAAACTGTTATCTTTTATAACAGATTTGTTCAAGGGCCAAAATTATTCAAATTATTCAATTACAAAAAATAGACACGTTAAATACTAAATATTTAGTAATGAGCCTTTTCTTAAGCAAAAAAATGCATTTTCAAGCCAAAAAAATGCACGTGCAGGCATAAAAATACATTTTGAGGTGGAAAAATTGCCTTTTCAGGTGGAAAAAATGCTTTTTCAGATTTAAAAAAATTGCATTTTTGGAAGAAAAATAATTTTTATTGCATTTTTATGTTAAAAAATGCATTTTGTACGTGTACCCGGGACCTCTTAATCCGGCCCTGACAGGTGGGCCTCTTACACACCCAGTAGTTCCGCCACTGAGCAGTTCTCATTAAAAAAAATTACATTTCATCCGCCCTTTTGTTTAACAAAAAAAAAAATATTTACAATTAAAATTCAACCGCAACGTTTTTTTTTTTTTTTTTAAAGATTTTGCGGCAAATTTGATTTTGATCCTAACCAAAATCACAAAGGGCACCAAATTTTTTTTTTTAGAAAAAAATATTTGAAAAAAAATAATAGGAACTTTCAAAAAAATATATACAACAACGGTACTGAAACTAGACAAATTACGAATTACGAATTAAAATTTAAAAACACGAAAAAAAAATTATTTTTTTTTAAATTTGGAAAAACTAAAACATCAAATTTGTCAATTTTTATTACCAGAGATTGTCAAAATGTATTTTTATCGCTGATTTTCCAATTCGCAGCCTCGTTTCAGTACAGTAGCAATGAGCACGATGGAAATCCAGCTCGTTTAGACGTTTTCACAACATAATATAATCAATTGCAATCGACCATTTCACTACTAAAACAGAATTCATTTTGTTTTTGAATCGGTAAAACGAAAAATTACTAGCAGTACTATTATGCCAAGTTATTGAATTTTACGTATACTCAAGTTTTATTTTGGGCAAAGATTTGGTTTAGTGACGATGAAAAATGAAGGAAGTCCGAAATGAAAGATGCATGATATTACAACTACATATTATTTTTCTATTTCTGACAAAAAAGAAGAAAAAAAATAAATTCTTTTCTGTGATGTCTTCATTTGTTGAGTTTATTTTTGTATACATTTCACAAGCAAATATTTTAAAAATTTATCACCAACATTCAGCAAATGAAGCACTTGTTAAAGTTACTCTTTTTTCGTTTTTTTTTTTTTTTTTTTTTTTTGCTTTGTATTTGTGAAATGACTCGACTTTGATTTGCAGGTACAGCATGTAGGTGCATACAGTTTTAGCCACAATAAGGAAAGAAATTATCTCTGTTTCGGTAGACAGGATGGATAGAGTCGAAGAGGGAGTCAGAAAATATTTGTTTTCTTAATAAAAAAATTAAGAATAAACTGTTTTGTACTTTGGTTTTTTCTTTTTTCTGTTTTTTTTTTTTTTCTTTCTGTTATTGAATAAAGAAATGTGTTGTGAATTGTTACGTCCCAATGTTGAAACCTGATTGGTCGTTTAAAAAAATTGATTCAGAAATGTGATTTTGTCCGATCTAAACAATTTTTTTCTTTTTGGATGGAGTTAATTTGTTGACATCCAATCACAAAAAAACATTGGGTTTAAAAAAAAAAAAAATTAAATTAAATTAAAAAAAATTAAAATTAAAAGATTTGAAATTGTCGAAGACCAATTTGAAATAATACGGTGAAAAAAATACCTGAGAAATGCCAAGAAACTCAATTCAAAAATACAAATCGAGTTCTTGGACAATTTAAGTCCAAAATAAAAAAATCGAAAAATCGAAAAAATTCCTGCCTTATGGAATGATGACAAATTAAAACGGAAATTTCAGATGAGCAACCTCTTCATCGCACCATCACCCATCCATCGATAAAAATCGTCTATTGATATATTCTTATTTTTCACTTTGTCAGCAATTATGGCACGCACGATTCGAGTTCGATTACGGTAAGAAAAAAAATCCCAAAGAAGAAAAACAAAGTATAATCACATTGATATGATTTGTTTTTGTACCATAAATCATTCAATCCTTCGTCCCAATGGGCAATGGTGCGAGTCAAATATGTTTTAAGTCGTCATTGGCACCTGAGAACTGGGAGTCGAGCTCCCACTGTGCGCCGACAAATCGTAACCTGAGTGATGAGTCGTTGCGGTACGGGTCCGACCGTTCCTTATTGGATCTATCCGATCGAAATAATCATTAGTAATCATTCGGAATCGTTCGACTCGTTAATAAATCACCTGTTTTCGTGTGGATGAACCACAACACGGCCGTGAAAACGATTCCGATCAGAAAACTGACAATCGCTATTATGACCACCATTTCGGTGGACATTCCCAGCACGATGATCTGCGGTTCCTGGATCAAAATCTTCTCGTCGATTCCATCGATCGACAAAAATCCACCTTCCATTTCGGGTTTCTTTTGACGGTTCAGAAACGGAGCGAGCGAAGAATCCACGTTCGGCTTCGGAATCAACCGGATCGGTCCTCGTGACAGGACCTCATGGTGGGTCCCGAACGTTTGACCCATAAACGCGGAAGAGAATAGGTTTTTACGCAAGCAAAAATCCTCCACATCGACGCACTAAAAAAAAAATCAACCCCAAAAAATTATTGTAAAATAAAAATTTATTAAAAAAATTTATGAAATTTCACCTGTTTGACGTTTCCTGCCGAATGTCGCGGATTAACCGAACAAACCCCGAGTAAGCAATGCAGATAAACCGTATCCAATTTGGTCTTGAGCTGAAAATTGAACCGATTCCACTGGTGCATCGTTGTTCCCTCGCTCGACGATGGTCCGGCACGCTGAACCTCCACATTCACGTCCACCGGACACGTGTGCTTGATGAGCGGAATTCTTTTTTCTTCGGTGATGTTCGGCGAGCAGGACAGCCAACATTCTTCGGTGACCACGCGCAGATTGGGGCCCGCGTCGATCCGGCTATCCACGTAAAGTCGATCGTTGGAAAAAATCGTTGCCGGATAATCGGTAGATTTGAAAAGAGTTTTGTACTCGGAATCCCGATATACGTCCAATCCGTAAATCTGCCAGTGTGGACTGGTCACGTTGGACGTTTCTTCAATCTCGTCCTCGGTGTCGTCCACGGGCATGCCCGAAGCGAGGTATTCGCACCGGAATTCTAACTTTTTCGGCTTCAGATAATTCTGCGACGTGTCTTCTTCATCTTGCTCTTCGCCCTCGTCTTTCTTCTTCCACGTGTCTTGGTCTATTCCTGACCCGTTCTCCAGATTGTGATCTTCATCGTCGATTAGTAAATCAGATTCTTTGAACATGGTTATCGGTACCACACCGGAAGCCACTTTTTTCGAGAAAAAGTGAAAATTCACCTGTAAAAACACCAAAATAAAATTTAAAAACTAAATAAATAATTACAATATAGTGATTTATACCGCATTTTTATAAATAACTCTCTCGTCGGTGTGTTCTCTCTCGGTGTCACACGCTTTGAAATTGGTGTTGAGCACCAAATGCGAATCGTTCGACGAAACACGACACGCTGGACTATTCAAACTCATGTCGTTTCCGCGGATTCCGAGGCGTTCGAGCATTAAACGTGGGAATGATACGCGCATATGTTGCGGAAAACAGTCCACTTTCATCGCTTCCATTAGAAGTACATTGGGCATACGAATCAAATCTAAAAAAAATAAAATAAAAAAATAAAAAATAAAAATAAAAATAAAAATAAAAAATCAATTTTTAAAATACTTGAGTTAAATTGAATCGTTTCTAACCTTCGGGACTGATCCGTCCATGAGACTTCATCAACACCTGGACTCCTGTTGCTTTTGAAGAACGAATGGAACCAAGCTGCGCTTTGAGAAAATCTTTCGAACTCGGAATGCTCGGTGCAGTGGTCGCCGGACCAGCGGGAGGCCACAAGATTTGCCGGGGCAGTTTGGGTTCTGCGGGAGTGCTGTTGACAGATACATCTGAAACACAAAACCGTCGTGTATTCAATTTTCTTCCCAAAAAGTAATATCAAAAACAAATTTAGTGTCGTCACAACACGAAACGTTTGTTTACCGTCATCGTTCAATAGAATTTGAAACTTGTTGGCTTTCTTCACTTCTAGGTAAGAGCGAAGTGGCCCAAATTTGTTGTCGGCGTAAAACAGCAAATCTTCAGGATTGTCAGGAAGTTCTTCGGTTTTCACGTGAATTAAGTGCGATGGTGCGACGTGGATTCTTTCAACCGGATCTTCAGTCTAATAATTGCAGAATACAAAATTATTCGGTTTTTCAATCGAGTTATTGCTCTATTTTTGAATCCAAAGAGACAAAAACATGTACTTTTAATTAATAAACGCAAATAAGATGTAAATCATGTACTTTTTAGACGTTAAAATAATTCTGCTCGACAAAAAATTTCAATTTTATACGCTTAGCTAACATTTTTTTAAAAGTAAACTAAAAAAATGCATTTTTTTAAACAAAAAAAAATGCACATTTAAGTGCAAAAACTATTCTTTTCGATAAAAAAGTGAAGTTTTGTGTAAAAAGAATCGTTTTAGATAAAAAAAAAATAAAATTTTTTTTAAATGCAAAAACTGCATTTTTTTTTTAAAAGTTCAATTGCAACGCAGACACGAGGCGAGGAGCAGCCGCCCCGTTTTCCCCCGAGCCCGAGTCATCAAAAACTTGGTTGAAATTTTAAAACGTACAGAAAAAGCAAGCGCAAAATTAATTCATTCAATCTCTCTTTAACTTACCACTATTTTGAGTACTCCTTGCACATCATCCGAGCGAATTACCCAAACAACGGGTTGTCGCGCTTTCAAGAACAAAACAAGATTCTTCTCCACAGCTTTCATGCTCCGAGAACGAACTTCCAAGTTCACCACAGTCTTACGACCATCATTTGTAGACGAGGTGGATGTTGATGAACCCTGCTCCTCTTCAACTTCCGAGCCGACGTCGTGAACGTAAATGACATGAACGTCACTGCAAAAAAAACACAAACAAAAGCCACTCTTCAGGAATTATTGCCAACAAAAAAGCAAAAAAGCAAAAACGCAAAAACGCAAACGCGGCCTGCACAAATGATGAGATCAACCGAGAAAAAGGTAATGGTGCAACTTATTTATTTAATCTTTTAAGCGCACTAATGCTCAGACTGAAACACGAGCCGAGTAAACAACAACAAACATTAACACGGAACAAGAGGATTTCTCGCCATTCGCCACTAAATTAAACCCAACGCACTAATCACACGTATAAACTCTTAAATAAAATTATAAACACCATCCTGGAAATGTGTTTATTAATTACGACAGTTAATAAATTAACTTTTATTTCCTCGGAAAAAAAAAAAAAATCCGCGGGTTAAAAATGGTATCAGGATGCGAAGATGAAAGGCGCGCGAGTTTACGATACAGGCGAAACAAATTAAATCTAACAACAAATTATTCACTCGAGTGAGTCTTTTAATTCGCTTTTAGTTTGACTGCAATAAAAATTGTAGCGAAATAAAACTTTCACGTTCTTAACTCGCGAAAACACGACTCGCTTCACGTCTCAATTATCGTTTTCAAATCCACCACTCGAATTGCAGCGGCGCTTCTCCAAACTATTTAACCCTAAATACTAAGAATCCGTCGTTTGAATTTTTACATTTTATTTATGGCGCCTCGTATAACACGATAAATAAAATAAATAAAATGCAAATGTAAACTTTTCCTTCAGGAATATAAAAATTAAAAAAAGAAAAAAGAAAAATGCATATAAATGTACACAAAGGAGGATTTGTGTCATCATATAAGCATGGAAATTTACAGCCAATTATTTTTTGGGAGGGAAGAAAACAAATAGAGCGCGAGGGATTGTGGCAGCAGCTGCATTCGTCCTGTCTCCAATCAAAGGAGAAAATCCAGATCTATCTATGTTAGGTTAGAAACAAGAGAGGGAACGAGAGAGAGAGAGAGAGGAAAAGAAAGAAAAAAAATGCTTTCCTGGGACTGTAAACATTGTGGCCATTAAAACACTCCATTCGCATGCTCTGAATGCACTGCTTGGGAAATCAATAAATTAAATACACTTTGTGCCCACTAAACAGCACTGAAGGGACCCCTTTGCTTCTATTTTGTATCCAACAACTCTTTTATTATTATTATTTTTTTTAAAACAAAAAAAAATAAAAATAAAAATAATAAAAATCAAAATTCGAAATAAAAATAAAAATTTATTTATAAAACAGAAAATAAAAAGAACAATTGCATCAAGTTGGAATGTAAAGAAAAGTAGAAATTCAAAAGAAGGAAAAAAAAACAACAAGTGAACAGAAACCTCCGCACCAATCTAGTTAAAGTGCTCCACGGAGAGAAAGAGCCGTGAGAATTGCAGGAGGAGTTGAGACAAAAATGGATACAGCATGCAAAACAATGAAAAGTCTTTTGCATGTGTACACACTTCCGTAAACAAGCGCTTCGTGTGGTTTCTTTTTGTCTTCACAAAACGCATATTTCTTGTCGGCTTTGTTTTAAACAAAAGTCTAAAAGACAAAATAACAAGTTTTTTTGTTTTTGTTTTACTCAAAATGGCAGTCAACAAAACAAAACAAAAAAATTGTTCAAATGTAAATTTTTTTTTTTCTTTTCATTTTCTAATTCCATTCCTCGTCCCTCATTCGTCGTTTGTCGCGATCGTTTATTCCCGCCGCCATTTGATTCTCTAAACTATTACAAACAGACGTAGCGTTTTTTTTTTTGGTAATTCTATATTTCTAATGGCTTTCTTCCTTCCATACTACACATAACAATATGTAGATTCGACCATACCCGCCTCTGCTTCTCGAAATCAGATGTAATGTAAGAGGGAGTTAAGCTTCTCTGCTGTGCTTGTGTGTACATGGGGCAACTCCCAGTTGCATGTGGCATAATGCCATCTACATACGCCAGGCAGAATACAAGTTGCCGCTTGTACATCTTGAGTTATCTTCACTCGCGTCTGGCAAGTGTGGACAAATGGGGTCGTGTATTTATTCATACACAGTCTTTTCGCTTTTGGATCAAATCAATATGCTAATTCAGCAATTCAAGTACAACGAAACGATTTTTTTCGAGGTTTAAAAACCCCAAAAACTCGACTCTGCTTTGATAAAAAAAAAATGAAAGATACTCAAATTACCAAAATCAATAATATGCACCAAAAAAAAAAAAAAAAAAATAGGTAAACATCTAAACAAAAGAAAATTAGTGACACTCAAAGGTCGCGTTACCAATTAAAATCGAGAATAAAAATTTACTTTTCTTTCAAGTCAGAATTATCTAAGATTTTGTTCGTAATGCCAACTCGAATTGTTCGACAACATCAAGTCCCAACTTTTGAACGCAATATTCGAACACCAAACGATGTTTGATGGTCATCACGATCATCAGGATATAAATTGCAGTACATTCTTTAAGAGCATTAGCAGCATTGTTTAAATAATAACAACAACAACAAAAACATAAAAATAAAATAATATGGAGAAACGAAAATTAATTTGCAATGTCACACAAAAGCAAAAAAAAAAAAAAAAAAAAAAATTTAATTTCCACTCCAATCTTCAAATTCAAATTTAACTTTTCGACAGACGCTTATTTCCCCGGTTTCATATCATAAATTATCCATTTGTATTCGGGCACAATTCATTTCTCACCAAATCTTGAACATTTATTTAATAAAAACAGGAGCCACCATCACTTTAATACGACATTTCATTCATCACTGCTTGCGACACCAAACGGCGGAACGTGAGAAAATGCTACAAATTTAATTAATCATCACACTAAACTCACTCCTTCCTTACGGCGAGTAACTTTAAACTCCACGCTATCATTTTCCTCCTTTCCGCACACCATTATTTAAAAAAAGAGAATAAAGCTAAGCCCATTTTATAGATAGTGTTTATTTACTTGTGGGTGAACGGCGAATGAAACATCAAGTTCAGAGCGGGCAAAGAAAAAATACACTCGACTAGATCCAGTTTATCCGTGGAGTAAATAAAACTCGCGGGAGGGAAAATTCGCAAAGAAAATGGATGACGATGAACATCATCATCATCAGGACGCTGCAAATGTGTCCTCTCGTCTCGTTGTACGGGAATGCAAACAAGTGAAACATTTGGCAAATCTCCATCGTGCGCGCAACTCACTTAAAAATCGAGAGACGACGGAAATAAAAATACAATAAGCGAAAGGGACAATGAGTGCAACAATTTCCAGCAATAAAAAAAAAAAAAATTATTTTAACACCCAATTTTTTTTTAATAATTTAAAAAAAAAAAAAAATAATAAAAATAAAAATTCCAAGTCCATTTCAGTGTTGATTGCAACAAAATGAGCGAAATAAGTGGCTGTTTAAAAGTTAAATATCAAATAACGACAATGTATGGTCGTAAATACCTGTTCAAAATCAGCGAATAAATTAAAACTCAATGCACAAACGGTGGTACTTAAAACCAAGGACCTACCAAGTGAAGCAGAAAGCTTTTTCAAACACGAGTTGCAGCACAACAACGCGTGGTGGCAGCAGCGGAACAATCCAAATGGAAGAGAAACACACACCTTCGCGCGACAAAACAAAGCATTTGCAAAGCGCATTTTTATTCATTTCAACGCGATATCATTTTCCCCCACAACCCAGCGTCGTTGCAAACAAAAAGGGTGAATTAACTACGTCCTTTGTGAAGGTTAAGAGACCAACTGAATTCCCAAAGCGATCCCATTTTACTGTTTTAGCATGTTAATGCGCTATTCGTGCTGCAATTAAACACAAAAATTCAGCAAAATCACTGCTTTTCCACTCCATTTTCTCGCTCTTTAAAAGCATTTACCAAAAAGCAATAATAAATCACCTCTAACCACGTTCTTTAATCTTTCCTCTACAATTTTTTATTTATTTTCTATTATTATTTAGTCCTCGTTTTCATTTACTTCAATTTTTTTTCTTTTTCTTTTTTCTTCTGATCAAGTTATTCCGTTCCACAATCTATTCCAGCAAATAGAAATTATATTCTAAAATTGTATTCCGCACCACAAAAGCTAATATGAGCAACTCATTTAATGCAGCACATTGTCTCCACATTATTTCCATCACGGGCATTAGCTATAAATTTATTGAAGCACAAAGATGATTTTCTCATTTTTTTTCTTCTTTGCTTTACTTATTCCAGCTCATCTATCTCCCTTATACCCGCATCCCATCCAACCAACCAAAAAATATTCCACCAACAATTTCTAAAATCAACGATTTTCGAGTAACATTTATTTTAAAAAATAAAAAATAAAAAAAAATTATAAAAAAAAAGAAAATCAATTTTAATAAAGTGCTTTAAACTTTTTAGATTTTCTCCCAAAAGCGTCATTGATTCTTTTATATATGGGAACTTGGAAGTTTCCCTTAATACTTTGCGCATCAACAATAAAGCTTCTGTAAACAAAACAGATGGTTTAAGGACCACTTGGCTGAGACCATCTATTCTGCTCTCTTTGCAACTTCTTCGATGAATGACCAAACCGAACACATACGAGGCTTTTCTTTTCTCGCAGAAGAATAAGTTAGGACTTCAAGTTGCCCAAATTGGCACATGTCAACAGTTTATTTGTCTAAATTGACATATTTTAACTGCTTATTTGTCTAAATTGACATATTTCAACTGCTTATTTGTCTAAATTAACATATTTTAACTGCTTATTTGTCTAAATTGACATATTCTAACTATTTAATTGTCTAAATTGACATATTTTAGCTGTTTAATTGTCGAAATTGACATAATTTAACTGTTTAATTGTCTAAATTGACATATTTTAGCTGTTTAATCATCTAAATTTTCATATTTCAACTGTTTTGTTGTTTAAATTTTCATATTTCAACTGTTTTGTTGATTAAATTTTCATATTCCAACTGTTTTGTTGTCCACATTTTCATATTCCAACTGTTTTGTTGTCCAGATTTTCACATTTCGACCATTTTCTGTGACTTAGTCACTCAAAAATTCACATCTTTTCGTTAAAAATCGTAAAAAAAAAAAAATAATAATAATAATAAAAAAATAGACCCACCTAAAAGCTATCTATCGCCAATCAATGACAAATTCCCCATCGCCAACCGGACCCGAAAATAGCCAAATTGGCGATAACTCCCCAAATCTGGCAATTTATCAACTTGCCATCATTTTATACAACCCCCCCTAAATGTCACTACCCCATTTCCAGCTACCTAAATCTCCTTCAACAACTTCCAGTCTGCTAAATTGACGTGTTTCAATGCTTTCCGGCTGCCTAATCTTTGATTGGCATATCCCAACATAAAAAAATTAAACAGCAAAAAGTCATGTATCAAAGATACGGCAACAGCAATGTTATGGCCTAACGTGACATGTTTTATGCATGGCTATTGCACACACTTTTTCTCGGCATACACCCTTGCCAATACCAACACTCTTTTCTTTCACATCAGATTACTCCAGATTTCACCCACTCTAGTTTAAACATACCAAAAAAAAAAAATAACAAAAGGAAAAAAAAAAAAAAAAAAAAAAAAAAAACCCATACAAAGATACAGTTAATGTTAAAATTCCACTTCCACGCCATTCAGCTATCACAAGATACGACCACAGACCACACTATAGTATTTATTCATTCCTTACATCATCCTGTATATTCTTTCCAATATCCGCCGCTAGATTGCCTCTCCAGCGCTGGAGAAGCAAACAAAGCAATCGAAGCGGCGGCGGAAATCACAAACCAAGATTCAAAATATTTTTCACGTTGGACATAAAGAACCGTGTGGATTTACATCCTCGTCTGGCAACTCGTTGACCGTCTACTAAGTCAACCGACTTGATAATGAAGGGCCAGTGAACCAAGACACAAACTTCGCGAGGCCTCGCCAACCTCGCCAACACCATCTTGAATCGTTGCCAGAAACTAGTCACCGAATTATCGGGCAACTTTACGTTTTCCAATACAAACACAACACAAATCAGCACAAAACTCGTCTCCCCCTCGCCACCCACCAGCCTCCCGTCAAACTCGTGCCATGTTTTGCCAAATGGATTATTATTATTATTCTCTCGCTCTGTGCTTTTTTACTCTTTTTTTTTTTAATATCTCTTTCCCTTTCTTTACAAATCCCCTCTTTTCTTTTCCATTTTTTCCCCGCATCTTAGATTTTTATACAAATGGCACGTGACCGACAAAGCGGAATTTGCTCGACAATAACATCAAAAATAAATTTTTTTATACTAATAACAATAACATTAATAACTAGCACGATTACTTGTTCTACACTTAAAGTTTGCTTAAATCAATAAAAACAAGTGAAATGGTATAAATATAGTCGAACGAAAAGTGTGTCGCGCAACGTATATTTTCACACTTTTAGATTACACTAAATATTTTTTCACTAGTATTTGTAGCGAGGAAATAAAAGTAAAAATAAAAAACTCTTAAGAAAAACTGTTTTCCTGCGGAATTGGAAGTTCTACTAAATATAGCGTAAAAATTGCTCTAATTATAATGAAAAAGTACCTAGCGCAAACTGTGTATTATTGAATGCTCCTAAATGACATAATAGGTCCAGTGGCAATGGTTAATTTTTAATTTTCTTATAGAAAAAGGGCGCCAAAAAACTAGCAAGTTGGAAGAAAATGTTTCTTTCTTAAATGATTATTGTATCGAAGTTAAAGAGAGGAGGAAAAAGAATATGAACTTACGCTCGTTGTACTGAGCGGTTGATGTCGACCACACATCCTTTCTGTTGATCATCAGAAACTGCTTTGGCCAGAAATGCATTCACATTAGAGGAAATGGACCTTTGGTCAATGTTGCAGTCACGGGGTGCATTGTCAGCTGCAATAACAAAAGTAAAAAATAATTAATAACAGTGTCATAGTGTCCATTTTACTCTAATAGTTTATTAAGGAGGTGACAAAACTCTTTGGAGATGATTACTGCGTGTACCATTGTATTACATATTGAACACATTCAACCTCAACCGCAAGATAATTTATATATCAAACTTTATTTGTGTAATTCACTTCTTTATGTAGTTATTATTGGATGATTCTTTCAACATGTCAACTTCCAGCCCATCTATTATACCATAAAAAAATCTCCCTCTAGTGTTAAATAGCAACAATCATATTTGTGAAGAAGAAGAAAAAAAAAAAAAAAAAAAACCTAAGCAAAATTCACACCAAAATTCACAAATTATTTTCCTCCTGTTTGCTCATCTCATGGGATACAAACTGGAATCCATCATGATACAAACTCTTGATATTTCAATTTCCCTTTTTAAAAAAAAAAAAAAAAAAAAAAAAAAAAAAATATAATTTCCTCAGCCAATCAATAAACTAGAAACCCACAGCAAGTAAAAAAAAAGCTCTCTTTTTCTTTCTCTCTCTCTCTCTCTCAACCTTCGCTAGTACTATTTCGCTGATTGAGGTATTTGAGTGCATCTGGCGTCCTGATGTGGTTTATCTCACAATTTTTTCCATGTTTGTTTGCACTCCAACGCTTGTAATTGTATCCTACTCGGCAATTTTTTCTCCCTTCGCGCGCACTCTAGTCGTCGAGTTAATCAAACCGTAGTGCGATTTTACTGTGGCATGTGGAATTGGCTCGGTAGCGTGCGCCGTTTGAGGAATCTGCCTTTCACTAGACAAAGAAAACGGTGGCCAACCGTTCGTTCTTAAAGACAACTTAAATGTACAGCTGTTCATTAAGATAAATTAGTCATCCATCACTCGCCTCGCTCGTATCCAATTGCTCCCACTGGCCCGTAAGACGCTCCTACCTGATTCGTCCACGCTGTCGTTTCCGTTCTATCGGATCCACCCGCATTTCTTACTAATTCTTCTACCTGTCGACATTATTTATTGCCCCGTTTTCTTTTTTTTTTTTCAATATTTTTTTTTATTGGCCTTTGTCGAAAGAGGTCGAGGCACGGACTTCAACTTGAAAATCGAGTCGTATAAGTGGAACATTTAAGCATGTCTCAACTTAATTAGGCGAGCGATTTATTTATCCAGTCATAGTCGTGAATCAAAGGTCACACATGGACGCTAATGATTTGTTTTACACACGCGCGCGACAAGTGCAAATTACAGGGGGACTCGTGAAACGAACGATTTTGATTTAGTTTAGCGAGAACATTAATTTTTCCAGCAAGCGCTGCTTCGTTTCGTCTATACGCGTCCTGCCAGCATTTCCGAGTCAAATTATTTCGAAACAAGCAAACTTTAGTTGGCTACGCAGGAAAATGGAAATATATATCACGTGGGTTTCAACTTTCCATTCCTATGTGTTTTATTCGAGCATCTGCAGTAAATCTTTCAACGGACTCGCCCTATGCTCTCCTCTATATATACGCGAAGGATTTCGGAATTTCTCTCTCTACTTTTTTATGCAGTCGAGTTAGTTTTGCCGCAGTCAGTGCCCAGCGGAAAGAAATGTTGACAAATCACAATTCACAAATTCGGTTGTAAAAGTGTAAACCAGGCAGAAAGCCACTCTTGTGGCTGTCGTGTGTCGTTTCTGTTTCTGCAGTTCTTAGTCATTGGTGTTTATAAAACCACTAAAAAACACCAAAAACACACAATTTGAATGCACCTATACAGTGATTTACAATAAAAGTGTAAACACACCTGTGTTTTAAGTGTTTTTTCAAGTTTAATTAACAAATATTAATTTGACCTTAGGTTAAATGTTTTCTGATGATATTTTACACATTCTATCACTCTTTTTATGACAATTGGTTCATTTGATCATAAATTATCACAGATTTAAAGATTTTAGCCCGTTACAAAAGTATGCGCACACTTTACGTCTGCTTTCAGAAGAGTTTGTATGCAATTACGCCGTTCCACTAAATACCTCGATGATACTAGGCCTAATGTTACTTCCACAACGAAATAGGTGTCTATGGGAATCATCGAGACATCGGGCGCAAATTGTAGGGTGTAATGTCAGGAGAAGAAAAAAGAAGAACATTTTTTGTTGATGAGCGAAGAGTACACGCCAGCCACTCGAGGGACAAAGTGAGAATCAATTCAAATTATCCAGCGAGCACTATTTCTTTCTCAGGTGAAAATCTCATTCGCCAGATAAATTCGCGCAGTTCAAGAGGTTACTCTGGGCGCTTTTTCCTTTTGCATATGCAATTTGGAGTTTGGCCGGGATCTCCATATTAAACAACGGAAGGTTAAGATTTAAGAAAGCTTCATTCTCCACGAATAATGTGACGGTAAATTAAATAAAGTCAATATGACATTTGTGTGTACAGTATATGTACACCACAAACTCGCTGCCGTGCGGTTTATTCGCATTGCTGTGGCTTGACTGTTCTGCAGTTGCAGTTGCACCTTTCCCAGTGAATGTTTCGCAATTAGTAAAAGCGTGCAAATACATAATAAATTGCTCTATCCAGATATTAACATTTTGGCCATTGAGAAATGAAATGCTAATAAAAAAAAAAAAAGAAAAAAAAAAGACTTTGCTCGTGAGTAGTTTTTAAAACTGCAAAATTCTGGCTGTTTGTTTGCATTCAAACTGGATGCAAAAAGTGACAAAAGTTGCAAAAATAATCAAACAAGACAATTCCACACAATAGCAAATCTTACAAAATGACTCGCTACACAAAAGTCAGACTAATACTCTTCGATGAAAGAGCATTTCAGACTTGCCTGACAACCAACAAGACAGTTTTCAATGCGCAAGTTACAATTTGCTCGCATTCTTTGCATGAGGCCGTGGATGAGCTTGTCAACCGACATACGTAACAGTTGAATGGTCTATAGGTAAAGAATTTTTTACCCTTTTAAACACCAAACTCAATAAATGACATGTCGAAAACTATACTCAGTGTTCGGCATCTTGATGCCAAAATCCAACTCTATAGTTTTAGAAATAATATCAAACAATAGCACTACTACTCCCTTGCGTGCAATAAACAATAAATAATATTGGTGTCCCTATGTGTGTTTTTGTCATTTAAAAAAGTATTATTGATGTTAATGGAATATCAAATTGAATAAAATGAAATCCGAACGAGAGCAAACCTGATCAAGATGGCTGTTTAGCAGGGCCCGGGTGCGAAAAGAATTGTGGGTCTCTTATTTGTTGAATTATTGAGTGATTTCATTTTATTTCATTTCATTTTTCCATTTTTATCGTTTTAATTTTTTTAACTTTATTTTTCCGGGGCCCCATGCATAAACTCGGGGCCCGGGTGCCTCGCACCCCCCTTGTGGCCGGCCCTGCTGTTTAGAAGTGGTAATTAAGAGCGAAATGACTCTATCTTGTGATAATCGCTCAAGCATCATTAGAAGATTTGCTGCCACTGATTACATCTCCATTCCATCAAGATCAGAGCTGGTGATAAGACTTAAAGCTTACGGAAGAAAACAAAGAAAAAGGAGAAAAAGAAGAAAAAAATATTTTCTTTCTATTTAAAAAAAAAAAAAAAAAAAAAAAAAAATTTAAATTGAAAACTTTCCAACTTAGAAAATTATCTTCAAAATAAACATTAAATGCATGGTCGCGTTTTGACATAAAACCGCGCGTCTGCACTTATTAATTTATAAATTTACTCCAACAAGTTGAAGTTTGAAATTGAAAAACCAAATGAAGAAATTGCCTCAGGTTGTTTTTTCGCATGACTAATTCAAGCTGGTAATTATTAAAAAAATAATAATAATAAAAAAAATTTTAAAAAAAAAACGTAATAAAAAAACCAACAAGGCAATTAATTTGTTATTTACATTCCACGGTTTGCCTGGTCGACAATTTGAAGCAAAAATAAAATCATAGGGACACCACACATAAAAAGAAATGAATTTTCTAATGTTGAAAAACACGTGGCAATTTGCTTCCCATCATCAAAGGAAATCTCAGAAAATTGTTCCGCCTTGATAACTTTTGTTTGCGGTGTTCAAAACTAGAGGGGTTCGGTGTGTTAAACGCTGAATTGGACTCGTGTTTTCATTAAAAATCAATTTTCTTAATGGTTTTTAAAAATTCACGAGTTCGTTCAGTCACTTTGAATCGTTAGAAGCAAATTAATTAACCTGATTAACCAAACAAATGTAATAATTGTACTTACACACTCCAACTTTGAGCAGCACTTTGTTTGATTCGCTCATTTCAGAGTAAGAAGTGAGCGCTTTGAAACGTCGAATAACCCACTTGATCACTCTGCTAATAGCCAACTCCGTCCTCCTCATGACCATAATTTGCAGATTTTTATTCTCGATGATTTGTGATCCTCTAGTTACCTATAATAAATAAATAAAAAAAATAAAAATTAAACTAAATTAAATATTAAAATAAAATCAATTTATTAAAAAAATATATAAAATGATATATGAATTTTCGTGATTTGAAGATTGCATGCAACCAGAAGCGCCATAACTTTCGTTTTATCGCAGTAATCGCACCAACTACACAACATCTCAAACGAATCGATCATTTCCGGTATAGTTTCACCGTATTATGCGTAAGATGCGTTTCTGTTTGACAAATGTTATTAATTCATAAAATAAATGCATTTTCCCTCTTTTTCCACATCATTCGATCGTAGGATTTTTTTTCTCTAATAGCAAAAAAAAAAAAAAAAAAAAAAAAAAAAAAAAAAAAAAAACTTCATTTGACAGAAGGACAAAAGAAGAGCAAATCACAAGACGGAACATGGAAAAACGCACTGCTTTCAATCAAACAACATTTGTGCTTTTTCCAAGAATTTCATGTTCGATCCACAAAACCAATTTATCATTAGTGAAAAAAAAAAAAAAAATAAAAAAAAAAAAAAAAAAAAAAAAAAAAAAAAAAAAAAAAAAAAAGAAAGAAAAACCCTCTCCATCCTCTTTCCTTTTACGCCGACATCATTATTGGCTTTTAATGCTAAATTTAGCCATATAGAAAATAAATCAAAAAGTTCCCGCCTTCAACCACCGTCTAACTTGGCATTATTAACTACGACCCAGACTCATAATCTTCGCTAAACTTAACTCGCCATTTTCCTAACACATAAACTTAATAACGCACTCACTTTTTCTTTCCCCACCAATTATTTTATGTGTTTTATTTTTTTTTCTTCATCTTTTTTTTTCCCCATTTAACTTGTTTGTGCTCCTCACACATGAAAAAGCACAAGACTTTATATTACTTTTCTTTCTTTTTCCATTTTCTTCGTCAAGTAATTTTCATTTCTCTTATTTTGATCTCAAATTTTTTATCTCAATGGAAAGTTCCGATGCGGGCGCGCAACTAAAAAATTGTTTTCGCTCACTGTTGCGATTGGGTTCCCATCAAAAAAATAATATTTGTAGTTTGTGATCTCCCACAAAAAAAAAAAAAAAATTCAAAATTTCAAATACTGAAACAGACAGTAACCAACACAAATTGTTCCACTTATTCAACGCTACGTAACAATAAAAGCGAAGCGAGCTCTTCTTGTTCGGAGTAGTTTCTTTCCTCCACTCAAGTTTATAAAGTAAACCAAGTTTGTTACAAAGCTTCCTTTTAATTGTGAAAAATACGACCTTTGGACTCGTTCCAACACCTCCCATGTTTAACGTGATTTCTCGACTGGCGTAAAGCCAATACACATGCGCCGTAGCGAGGGTCAACAACTAAACCTGGCTCAGCCCCTTTCGTCTTCCACAACACTCCTCCGCTACAAGCAACCGACAAAAAAACTAACTTTTCCTATTCTTTAATTTTACTCACGAACTGCTCAGCACAGCATCCATCCACTGAAGTCATAAGAGGAAAATTATAACAAAAGCGCCAAAAAAGATTGATTTTTTCAACGCACGAAGCAAGAAAAAATATTCAGCGAGAAGTGGCTACGAGATAACACACATATATATAGATATATATATATATACAGGAAAAAAAATAGATTTTGGTTGTGATTGGTGACTTGATTTGGCGATGGCTAATCTCGTTCAACATCGTTTCTGATGATATCTTGAATTTTTATTGCAACGCAGAAAAAAGTTCCGCTTCCAAATTGTCCTCTTTTTTCGCCCAAAATGCATTCTGTACAACCCATTATGCCCTATCTGAAATTGCAACAATGTACACGAACTGAAAGGACAATCTCGGCAAGACCGGAACGATCTTTCTTCTTTTTTTAGACAAGTGTTTTTCGATCGGGACTATTTTCCCGCACCTTGATCCATGGGCGGTTACTGGTTTTGTTGTCGGTTGGTTGGAGGACGGATAAAGGGAGGAAATAGCGCATCGTAATCGCGTGCATGTCACGCAACTTCAGTATTTAGTATTTATTTCATTCGAGCATGGAATTTGTCAATTAATTTCCACATTAGAGGCTCTAATTAAACAAAACGAGCCGTTTCCATCATTCTGGTC
This sequence comes from Strigamia crassipes, assembly GCA_034683725.1. Taxonomy (NCBI): domain Eukaryota; kingdom Metazoa; phylum Arthropoda; class Chilopoda; order Geophilomorpha; family Linotaeniidae; genus Strigamia; species Strigamia crassipes. Next base: position 43,006 of record JAQFXT010000142.1, read on the forward strand.
CACATGTAAACCGTGACTGATGTGTGATGCAAGTGAGAAAAGAGGAAAAAAAAAAAAAAAAAATCATCCATTTATTTTTACGTGATGTATTTTATGGATTTTCCTTAAGAGTACTAACGTGTTCTTTGTTTTAGACGCACATTCTAAGAAGAAAGTAAAAAAAAAAAAAAAAGGAACCTGAGAATTTATATCCGCAGCAGGTTATACATATTCCCCAATTGGATTGTGCTGCCACCAAGCATGATTATGCTAAAACTACAGCCAATTTCCCTCGCTTCGATAAACGGAACGAAAGAAAGAAAGAAAGTCTTGTAGAATGGAGCTTGTTTATACACTGCTTGAATATCTGTGCCTAAAGCGAGCCAATTTTAATTCGATCAATTAATCTGATAAGGCTGTTTGGTTTCGGTAGTAATATGAGTATCGTTACTTTACTTAGTCTTTTTTCAGATTGTGTAAATATTGAATTTTTAAACTACGTGGGAAGTTAATACGGCAAATTCACATTAAATCAAATTAATTTTTCTTTCGACGAGATCGTATTAATAGCCTGGGAAAAGAACTAAATCGGCACGGTTACTTAGTAGGAATTGTGCCGCTACCTACAACGTAGAACTGCATCAACAGTCACTACTTCGTGGCACCCTTGGCAACTGCCACAACGTTCCTACGCCACTGGTCGTAATGGTGAAGTCATCGTGTGATGTCATTTACGTCACCGATTCGATATATCCTTTCTACTCCCCTAGCGCTTATAAAGTTGCAGTTCTACATCAAAATAAAAAATGGGTACACAACATCCCAGAGGGCTCAGTGAACTGGCTATGACGCTGAAGAAGAGATAGATGGACTCCCCCCTTGACCATTTTCTGAATCTGCCACTTCAAGTCCTCGATTGTCCATTGACAGACTAAAGAAGCTACAGTGTAAAGCTCCCTGGTCACGTGAAAGTCATGTCAACTACGTAGACAATTTTTTTGTCTTAAAATAAATAAAAGTACAGTCATGTTCAAAATAACTGGATGTCCACTGTATGCTGACAATTGAATACTACTTCATTCGCGTAACTACGGATTTCTTGAAAAACTTCAAAAATTAGACATATTAAAGATACGCATATTAACCCTAAAATAACCCAAAACGTTTTCGACCAATCACGATCTTCCTCAGTGGGTTGAATGCTGACAATTGAAATTGTGAGTAATTTGCATGTAATAATAGCCTTGTCTTAATGACTGTACACGCAGTATGACACTAGCCCAGTGAACTGGTACATTGGTTGTAGTCCCGTAAGTAGCTTTCTTGTCAACGCCAAGCAAGCCGACATCTGTGGGACGACTTTACTAAAGACCCAACCTTGCATTTGCACCAAGAACTGGGAAAAATCACACGAAAACCCAATTGAAGACGGGTGGAAACAACATCTCAATCATACAAGGATGAGCAATAACTGAGATTCCCAGCAGGTCATCCATCCATATACTGACCAGACCCAATGTTGGCCACTGATCTAGCATTTGGCCATTTACCATTAATATTCTTTGTGGTCACGACCAAAAAAAAAACAAGACACGTCGTAAAAGCCAGTGGTACTTAAATCAAAACAATGTTATCAAATTTTTATATTCTTTTTACTAGTTAGTTTGGTGTTGCTTCTACCCTTGTTACTATGTTTTATTGTCTATATTTTTTATGACTGTTTGTCTCCGAGCAGTGCAGCCCTCCAGAACAAATTTTCCAAATTATGACTTTTTTCATTGCTGCGCCAATAAACCAAAACTCGCTCTTTCGCTACACTAAGATCGGATTAGCCAATATTTTGCGTTACAATGAAAACAAAGTGCAAGAAAACAGTTTCTCAGTCACTTTTCCTATGATTGAGAGTGAGCACTAATGGCTGCCGCTTGGACAAACTATGTTTCATTTATTTTATTACTGTATTAGTATAAGTGATATTTGCAGCTTTAAAAAATTAATAAAAAACACTAAAGAGCTAATTTCATCCATTAGTTTCTCCAGCGCCCAACTGCCTTTCCAATTTGCTAGCCCTTCATAAAACTCCAATTCAGCAGCGCACAAGGCAATTAAATTCCACTCTTTCACAGCCAAAACTAGAGTTTTGTTCAACATCGACATTACCGTGATGGTACTTGCCCCATTATTCCTCGTTGACAACCACTAAAAATTTACATCAAACAATAGTTTCATTAAATCTGCACGTCCAAAAATAAATTTTTTATTTTTTTTTAATCTACAGGCGAACTATGCAGTGAAGCTCAAGGGGAAAACACGTAATATTGATGGAATTATTATATTTATAAAACTTTTGACTAAAAATTTAATAACTAAAGTCAAAATTACGTTATATTACGTCATTTCATATATTACGCGTTGTTAATTTAATAATTATTGCAATAACACCAGTTGTTGGTCAGACAAACCAATCAAACAAACCAAACACACTCGCTCGTCCGTTTAATGTCAATAATGCGATTGTTCGCACTTTCCCAGTACATAAAAGTTGCCACACATTCATTTCCTGTAATGCTCAAATAATAAAACGATTTACGGCTCCCAAAAAACCCACAAGTTTATTTCAATTTAAAAAATAAATAAAAATAATGTTCTTTTACCTAACTGGTCGTCCCCAAAGAAAAAGAAAAAAAAAAAAAAAAAAAAAAAAAAAAACCCCGCCGAAGTTACAAAGATGCTGAAACAGTAATTACATGCCGCTTCTGAAAGGCGTTCCAAACAGCTTGTTTTATTGCATACAACTAGCATTTATGTAAATGTGTTGATACGGTAGGCGGCTGCCACCCCGCCCCTAATGAATTGGAGTTGATCACACCATCGAGTGTTGATAAAAAGAAAAGAGAATAAAATAACGAATAAAATTCAGCTTTTAATGCGTATATTTCCCCTTCTAAATAGTGAAAACGTTTGGCTCCTAGACCCCACTTGGAGACACCTGGACCTCGGGACCCTCGCTTGCCGCCACCATTAAAATTGTTTGCGCATGCTTAAGCTACGTGTACGGCAAGAAAACACTACAGCACTCTAAAAATCAATTGTTGTTGGAGGATTCACATATTTCAAGTACAAAATAATCTTTTCGGGTGCAAAAAAAAATGTGCTATTTGCCTCGCACGTGCCTAAATATCCATTAGTCGATATCCAAAAATTATTTTTTATTTTCGCACTTTACAAAACTGATAAAAACAATAAAAGTACTCGAGAGTTGCTCATTTTTCAACAATACAAAGGGGAACAAATAGCCCAGATCTTTCAAATCATCTCGGAATAATGGGGGACCTTTCCCGATCATTCTGCTTGTTTTGCTGAATATATACATTTCTGTTTAATGACCCACCCCGGGTATAGTTTAAATAATGTAATACGGAATTGCGATTAGGACGTGCAAAAGCGTACATTTTTCAAAAATATAACCAGCAAAAATTTTCCAAACTGTAAATTTCACGTCGTGTTTGCCAAAAAGGGTCGTTTGCCAGGATGAAAGTGAGCGGGAGGAGACTCGAACCATGTACATTACCCCTACTAGAACCTCGTTTATGGTTACAAAATCAAACCCCGTTCTCAAAATGGCGCGCTCTCTCGCTCTCTCCTTCAGTTGCAGTTTGTAACAATCGTTTTACGAGCTTCTCTTCATCACTATTTACGGCTCATTTCAACTTTATTTCACACAGCCTCGTAACAAGGTTATGGCCAATCTCAAAGATGAGTTAAGAACGCCTATCACTTCAAGTTTGAGAGCGCCAAACCCAACGCAACGACAAGATGCTCAGAACAAACAAACTCCGCCACTTCTCAGGTGATGTGCAAATTAAACTCGCATTACTATTCCTTTCGCTTTTCCCGTTCTCTCTCTCTCTCTCTCTCTCTCTCTCTCTCTCTCCGCTCTCCCATTTGCTAATTTCCTCTCAAATTATTTCCAGCCAGCTAACACTAACTCATCATTAAAGCTAAGCGTATTTAAAAAGCAATCCTGGTCTTAAATAACGCTATATTTATATATTTAATTATTTATCTCTCACGCTGAGTACAGTTGGACGATAACGGATGCAAATGAATTCGTTTAACCGAGTGTTTACAGTGGGGAATATATTTAAATGCGCAGAAAGCAAATATCCTGCCCTGTATACCTTGTTTCTATGGAAACGATCAAAAATCTGCTTTGGTGTTGTTCATCGTATCATCAATGTTGATGGAATTTACCACCGTTCGAGTTATTGAAAAATATATTTGTTTTCCAGTCAAATTTGCATAAACAATTCATAAACAGAATTTCCAATTAAAAATTCATTCATCAATAATTTATACGGAAACTATCACGCATGTGTAAACATTTCAATATACATTTTTTTGTTTTTCTAACGTAATTTTACAGCATAATTACGGGCATTACTTTGATCTTCTGCAAAATTAATTATCTCTATAAATTTTTTATTTATTTATTTATTTTTTTTTTTAAAAAACAAAAAAAAAATTAATCAACTCGATGAAATTAGATAGTTGCTGTGTAAACCCAAAATATTGGAAATTAAATTTAAAATTCAGTCTTCATCCTCTTTTAATTCGGTATATATAGATATATATATATATATATATATATATATATATATAACCCAAGCTTCCATCTCCAAAGTCTGATCAATTTTTCATTGGTCCACAGGTCCACCTTATTTTGTCCCCTTTTTGCCCTTCCCTAAAGGTTCAAACACAACATGTCAACACAGTAAAAAAAAAAAAAAAAAAATGTTATCCTGAAGGGGCCACCACTCAATTCCTTTCAATGACAAGTGATCAACCTCAATCGGCAGATAATGGAAACTCGACGGGAAAAGAGATAAAGGTCTCGATAAAGACGATACTGCAAACCAATTAATCCACAATAATATTATCCCAACGTCACGTGACATGATGTGTGTGTGTGTGTATATATATATATATATATATATATATATATATATACCTGAACAATTTTTATTTTAAAATTGTTTGTATTTAGCCCCAAGAGGTTCGATGCGTTCCCCGAACAAACGAAATTAACTTCTCATAGTGCGTTCAAATTGAATAACAATTTTGAGTGTTGAAGTCAATTTTCCTCGATGGCTGAACAAAACGATATACACTGGTCAAATTGTTATTGATCCGTCGACATTTCAAAACAAAATTTACAATATTTTCTGTGTAATTTGCCAAAACGGTTCTAGGTATCCGTGAATGTTGACTTTGTATCTCGACAAAATGCATGTAATTTAATTTGTAAAATGATCACACAATAATCCAGCAAGAAAAACTGATTTCCTTTATAATTTTCCCAAATTGTCATTTGATTACATTCCCTCTATGCGAAAAGTTAATTTCATTAGTGCATAGAGCGCAAGAACGAAAAGACAAACAATTTGAAAAATTGATTTCCCTGCTAATGTTCTTCCAAAACAAATCATTTACTGCTTTTAAGTAGTTAAATACTTGCACTGGGTATTAAACCTTGCGCTGGGAGTGACATTTTTGGTTTAGTCAAACTGAAACAGCACTTTGTCCACATGTATCTTAAATAGTGCGTGTTTCACCACAATCAATGCGACTTATGGTCTTCATTAGTGCTTGTTGTAGGTATACCAGCTACATCAAACTCCGAACGACTCCACACCCTATTCACACATCTTTTCGACGTAAATATCGACCTTGTAACTGCACATTACAACCCACAAGAAGCTATTTTATTCCCACCAAGATGCTGCTTCGCACCTTAAAGAGTGATTAATCTGCACAAATGAGAATACAAAACAACAATTACGTATACAACTACAGATGTTGAAAATACACGCAATATTGAATAGTTATGGCCGAGTTAAGGTTTAATGTCCTTTTCTTGCCATTTATTCATTCACAATAAAACAGGAACACAATAATTAAATTCCTCGAGCAGACTTTATCAGCTGCCGCCTTCATTTTAAACGAATTCTACAATGAAGTCGTTTTAAGATATTTATACACAACATCCTCTTTAACTAACACCACAAATTGTCGAAATTGAAACCTGAACTGTACAACACTTCTTCATCTTTAATTCTAATTTGTCCGGACACGTATCGTATCCCGTTATATATGGATTGAAACATCAAAACCGCAAAGAAAAGTCGCTAGAGGACTCGCTTAATCAACAAACAGTATAGAAACGAATCGTCTTTATTGGATTGGATAACACCGGACGCCAAAAAGCATCAATCTTCGCATTTCTATTTTATATTTGTTCGGACCGCCAAAGTTAAAAATTACTTTTCTATCAGCAATTCAATTCGATTTATTGAAGGTGACTATTGTTGCTGCGCGTGAACCCAGCTGTGTTTCTATACTTGTGAAGGTTGTTTGGTTGAAATGTCACACGACTCACATGATTGATCTAACCACAGGTTCACAAGTTCTTTGAACACAACCCAAGAGTTGGTTAACGCAAGTTGAAATATAAAAGTTGAACAACTACGCTACCGGTGCATTCAAAGTTGAAGTGTTTGGGGTTTTGTAAACAAAATGGACACCAAAAACAGCCAGAAATTGAGTTAGCCTAACATTTGAATCTAGTTCTGGATGATTTTGCCTACAAAATAATTAGACTGTTTGTACGATATCGGTCAAAATCTAGCATGTAGCCAATAAACTATCAACTGACCACGCACATGGTATTGTGCGAAGTGTGCTGGGCTAGCTTTGGCAGTTATCTAGTTCATGCAACCAGTAGCATTTGCCCCAAAAACCAGAACTAGATTCAAACATTCGGCTAGCCCAAACTTTCTGTCACAAAGTATAAGCCCATAACCTAACCCAAAGGGCTTTGCTACCTCACCCCACTACTAATCACTCGTTCATCGTTGCATATTTCAGTGCAACGTGTACATTTCTTCCACCCTCGATACATCCTTGCTACTTTTTATGCCCCAATAAAAGTTGATTACCTGTTTTTACGCCCTTTGTTTTAAAAGCCAAACCGCCAGAGCAGTGACAATTTTATACCGCTGCAACTCTTTTTCTCCACAAACATTAACCCCGTAAGTATTCATCAATAAGATGAAATACTAGGAGCAACTTGCCTCAAAACAACTTCATACCCATCATTTCTCACCCAAACCCTAATAAATTATTCCAGCTCAGCAATCTTGTGCACGCATATTTAACAACTCCCTTTCAATAATTCACCGCGGCTGGAAAAAACGTCAACACGAGTCTTTGAATTTCTCACATGGGACAAGCCCTCCATCGATCCTCCATCTTATCAGTTGCCAATTAACTCAGCTCATGTTCTCCATCAGCTGCGGTCCACTTGCCATCAAATGAGACTCTCGGCATGGATTTCAAGGACTTGTCTTTCCTTGCTTGCCACCAAATCCCTCCCGCGAGGGAGAATCCTAAAGACTCCCATCACCTGTTTCTTCTCCATCTGTCTCATCCACCTGGTGCCTCGTTCATCTTTGTGATCTTCTCCCACTCGTCCACATCCTTCTCTACCGTGTGACTCGTAGCAGCAGTCACCACATGGTCAAACACACTGACCAATGACTTAATGGGATCAAACTCAATGACGCATGATGCCATTTATGACCACTAGAGGGTATTGGGTAAACTCACAACTGCTACTCAAATTATTTTTTTACTTCACGAATTTAATGGCGAGGAAAGAGTCGCGTTTAATGTGCTAATGTTGAAATGATGTTGAAAAGTTTAAGTTACTTCGGGGGATCTGTTTAAATTGTTGTGGTAGAACCGCAAGAATTTAAGGGTCAAGTGGACAAAATATTTATAGATTTGTTTTATGGATAAACAAGGCCGTAATGCAAAGGAACGTGGAATATGAGAGATGTTTATAGGGGTTGCAGCAACAACTTGCGTATTCCATAGAGTTTAATGACCTATTCAGTCATCTACATTAAGCAAGTACCAAACACTGCAAAATCTACCAAAAATAAAATAAAAATATTCTGCAATCTTGAAAACTGATGCTGGTGGACATCATTCCTTCTCACACTGTCCCTATTACTTTAAAATACAAGTTACCTTAAGGTCAATTATAATTACACCATTTCTTTTATCTGCAGGTTGTTAATGAGTAAGTGCTATCACCACTGGTTTCTATTCTCTTATCTGTCAGCAATTTTTTTTTTCTCTTTAGTTCCATTTTTTCTCCACCACCAAAGATATTCTTAATGGACAACACCAATTTTTTTGCTCAGTTTTTTTTTTTATGGCAACATAAATTATTGCTTAATCTTAATGGAAAATAATACTGCAAACAAAAATCACATAGTTCTATTACAAGCATTCTTCCAGAAGCAAGTGACACTCTTCTCCTTGACTTTTTCTACACTAATTTACTGCTAAAATAAGCAAGTTGACACTTCTTGCTACTGTCACATTAAACGAACTTGGAAGACCGAGTAATGTGCAACAGTTGCACCAGTCTAAACATGGCTCCTGCGCAACATTTAGCATTCAACCAAATTGCTAAAAGCTCAAAATTTATAAACCTATTTCCTGATGGTAACGAGTGTCATAATCCATCCAATTACCTTTATTTATTTCATGTATAATTAGACCTTACTCGTCAACAACACAAGTGGGGTTGTAAAAATACATCCATAACTCTATATCCTCCCCCCATGGTCACTAAACTGAATCCAGATGGTTATTATCTGAAGCGCAACAATGTCGGGACAATATATATGTTGTAATGTCTTAAAAGCATAGCACAGTGGTGGCAGGTTGGGTTACCAAAGAGTGCGTAAAATCCAGTAGTAGCAAATCGAGGGAACTCGATTGGCAAATGGAGTTGTCGAGCGCACCAATAACGCATCTACATCCGCAACACGAGAATCTCGTGTTAATACATAACACAAGTTACCGTCAAGAATGCCATCTCGAGTAGTGTTAGTCCATTATTGAATGTACCTACTCAAAACTCCATCTCTCATGCAAAATGAATTTTTGCTTTCCTGTTTTTGCATGTATAATTGAACATGTTTACATGACATCCTTAGTTAAATCCATCGGCTACGTCGTTCCGTTCTCTGTGTAACTGCCGAGCCAAAGCACTCTATTTTACCCTTAATGATTCACCTATTTTAGAACTATGCCAACCAAGAAGTTCCAAAATTCAATCCCTTACATAATGCAAATCAAATCGCCTCAAACATAACATTAACCACTTGAAGCGCTGCATGCAAAACAACGCATAAATATTTCATATTTTATCCACTTTCAAATCAAACAACATCCATCATAATCGCGCGGAGCGGATCAATGCCAAGATGATAATTTCTGTACTATAATACACGGCCATTTACAATGACCGCAGTCCAACACGGTTCTAGCCAATTACACGAGCGCCGGCTGCCAGTTTCGATTACATGACGTCATCGTCCTTCAATCGCACTCTTTCGCTCGCTTCCACCTTTTTTTTTTCTTTTTTTTCTTTCTTTCCGTTTTCCAACCGCTATTTCTCTCTTTTTCCCGTCGACTTCCAATTCCTATACAAATGCCGGTATCGCTCACGGGCGGAGCATAAATCACACAATTCCCCCGCCTTCACAATTCACCTGCCACACGGTGAAAATAATTAAATGGATATCGACATCAAACTGACAATGTGACATGGAAAAAGGAAGAAAAAGTTATGGTTTTGTATATAAATAACCTTGTTTGCAACTGATTGGGATACAAACAACATTTCTTCCCATCTTCAATGACGCTCCGTGTTACTGCATTGAAGAAAGTGACTGAGCTCTTCAGTTTCAGCGATGTGCGCTACGAAAATTGCATTATGGGGAACTTCTCGTTTTCGCCCGTGGTTTTTGTCAATTTTTCCACACGACTCTCTTCCCCTTCATTGCACTACAACACAACGCCCTCTGGTATTATTAAAGCAAAAAGTAAAAAAAAAAAAAAAAAACAATTTGTTGAAACAAATCCCAACAGATGCCATTTTTGTGTGTATTTGCATGATTGACGGCTTTTTTTTTTGGGCCCCCGTAGGAGTGGATTAATAAGATTATTGCAGTCGCAGGGGCCCCCAAATTCCAAAAAAAAAAAAAATTACCCAAAAAATAATATTCAAATTAGAACCCCAAAAAAAACTTGCAAAAAGGGCCCACCAGATTATAAAGTCTGGGGCCCCCACAAGTGCGGATTTATAGGTCCTCGCAAACGCATGGACCCCCGAATTCCAAAAAAAAAATTCCCCCCAATAATATTCAAATTAGGTCCCTAAAAAAGATTGCAAAAAGGGCCCCCACCTCTGGGGCCCCAAAGTCACATTGTACCAAGGGCCCCCCACAAGGTTGTAAACCCGCCACTGACTTTAATGAGGCGATCTCTTGTTTATTTAAATCCAGCACCTGCTAGACGATTTTCGAATCTTAATTGACCACTTGATTCCATCTTGTTCAACCCTTTGACTCCCTCTTTGCAGGTGAATAAGGTCAATAGCACTCACAACAAGCACGCGCTTCATCAACCAAACTGTATCGACTCCTTTACAACCCTTTCACTCGCAGCACACGACCTTCTTTTCATGCCTCTTAACAGGGGCGGTTTCAAAGGGTTTTCATGGAACTAAAGGGGTTTCAAAAGGGATGGGGAGAAAAATTGGCTAAAAGGGGAACGGAACATCGACCCCTGAAAAATTCCCTCCCTCTTTTATCACCAGTTTTCCATACCTTTATTGCCGTCTGATTGGAGAGGAAAAGGGAAAGAAGGGGGACATCGCAGACAGTTGTCGCTCTTTAATCCCCTCACATAATTTGATCATTTTTTCCTTTTTTTTAACTCGGCGCAAATAAAAATCAAAAGAGTAACTACTGTCAAATCAATTTAAAGCTTAAAAAAAAAATGGATTTCCATTTTTATTTCCATTTTATTTATTTTTTGAAAAAACAAATGAGACTTAAAAAGCAAACGGACCGGAAAATTGATCGTAAAACGTCGTAAATAATGCTGGCAGATAAATTGTATGTAATTGTAACTGGATTAGTAAAACGCAATGTTTTACGAAGAATCTCAAGTGAAATTTCATTCGTGAATACCAAAAAAAAAATTAAACATAGGGGATTTAATTTGTAAATTCGTATTTCAATGGAATCTTATTTTTCTTGTAATACGCCCCGAAGTCGAACATTGGCTTCTGGGTAATAATAAACATCTACCCGTTCATTTGCTTTTAAGTCTCATTTTAGTATTGGAATTTGTGCGCAGTTCACGCCAGGCACATCTCGATGCCAAATTCAAACTGCGCATCACATTCTGCGCACGCATTTAAAATGGCGATTGTCAAGCTTGTTGCACGTAAAAGAAATAAACCAACAATATTTCTGTAAAAATACAGTAAATTACTTATTGCTGTTAGTAGGCCTAAAAATGCTTAATACTGCTAAATAACTGGAATTATGGAATCATCTGCGCAGAATGAAATGCGCAGTGTGAAGATGCCAAGCGCAAACTATGAGTTTTGACTAAAAATTCATTTTTTGTTCAATAACATAAAAAAAAAAATTATTCAACCCCATTTCTAAAAAAAAGACCCTTTTTTTTATCCTTTTTCAGAGTCCCTTTCAAATTTGCTGAAAACCTAAAAAATTCCCAAACAGAAGTTTCAGACATAAAGGAAAGTGGAAATGTAGAGGGTTGGGAAAGAAATGACCCCCTGTCTGGCCCTTAAGTTCAGACATGTCTCCAACTACCTCCTAAACTCCCCACTTTTTTTTTACACTCCCACCCACCTCCCCTTTACCAATAGCTCACTGTAATTCAGTAAGTTTATAGGGTGTGCCTCACAATGCTACTTCATGTCAGGTGCCTTTTTTCCGGAATATATATAAACCTCCAGGTGGTACTGACACGACCTACTTAATTTTTTTAATCCGAAACTTCTTCAATCCCTCTAAATATTATTGATTGATCCCCCAATTTTTTTTTTTTTTTTCCTTCTTTTATCCGAAAAAAAATTATATTTCAAATATTTTCACGAACTTTCATAAATAGTTAATAAAAATTACAAAATTACATATTCAACGTTCTAGTTTGAGTGGAATTTCCATAAAAATGTCGAGTTTCTAAGCTTAGACGAAGAATGAAAAAAAAATCAAATAATAAAATTAAATAATGAATCTAAAAATAACCGTGTAATTCAACGCCGGAACTGAATTTCCCTCTCATCTAGCGAATATATATTTATTCCATCACATTGGAACGACGCCCCTCTTCATTTTGACAAATTAAATAGGAAGTTAAACACCATTTTTTGCCTCATTACTGTTTCCATACAAAAACCAAAAAATCCATAGACAAATAATAAAAAATAAAAAAAAAATTAATAATAAATAGAAAAAAAAGACATAAATCCAAACAAATTAATGACCTATCAAACAGAAACTTGAGACGAAAAAAAAAATAATATCCTGGAAAAAAGAACATACCTATGAAATTCTTTCTCACGCGAAAAAGAAGGAAATTTAAGCCCCTCAAAGTTAATTAACAACCTTTTTCCATTTCTCCTTTCCCTTTCCCAGCAAACCAACGTCGTCATATAACCCGAGCAAAATAAAAATTTAAAAAAAAAAAAAAAATTTAAAAAAAAAAAAAAAAATTAAAAAAAACCAACCTAACGGCCATATATTTCGACTAATTAATTGGCGAGTTCCCGCTATTAAAAATTAACCCGTTTCTATGCCAACATGCCTTAAAACTACGCAATTAATTGTGTCGTTCAACAAAATGACACTTGAGACGAGCCAAACCTGCGAATCGGTCGCCATCTTCAAAACAGTTACTCGTTGTTAAAAATTAAAATAAATATTATTTCTTCCGATTCTCCCACGGGGGCTCCAACAAATTACATCAATATAACATCGTGTCACTACGACGTGCCGCATTGCAATAGTGGGAAACTCCCAGATTGTTTGCATGTACAGCATTTCCTCCGTATATTTATGGCTATGTGGGTTTTTTATAATGGGGTAAATTAGTACCTGGCTGCAAACAGTGTATTAAGCCAGTTTAATAATTATAATAACGATGTAAAATGTATGTAATTACATTTCCCCCCGTGATCTATTCGTGAAAAATGCTCTACTGAATTAATTAATTAAATTTTCTTAAAATAAATCATAAATCTAGATAACTCGGTTCCGACTGAGACACAAATTATACTTTCCATCATAGCATCATTTATTGCAAAGAAGGTAATAATAATTTGGTGCATATGACGAGTTCACGTTTTAAAAAAAAAAAAAAAAAAAAAAACATTATCCGAGTTACACACCTAAAAACATCCCCCTCTCCTCTTGCTTCAACTGCCATTATTCAAATGAAGCAACAACGTTCGTTGCCATGGCAATCCGCGACGCCATCTTTCACTTCCTCCATCTTCATCTCAAGGTCTTTCATCGAACCAAAGGCGTGGCATATGACTTGGAACGCTCCCTCGCGTTCATTCCATGTTAACTTTTTTTTTTCTTTTTTTTTTTTTTTTAGAAATTTTTTTTTAAATTTTTTTTTTTTCATATAATTTTTTTTAATGAAAACTAAAAAAAAAAAAAAAAAAAATGTAAAAATTTTTTTTCTTACCACGAGTGTGTGATGGGAAGCGTTGTTGGAGATGCGTTCGCCGACCAAACGCCAAGACACAGTGCGTTGCGCATGTAGAATGATGATTAGGCGTCCTGCGTGGACGCTGTGTTCAGCCAAAGGTTTCACGTGCAGCGTGACGACAGGCACCCGACGCCGAGACGACGATTCCTCGTCGTTCTTCAAGTAGATCACGTGCACTTCCTACATATAAAAAAAAAAAAAAACGCTTTTTTCATCAAATTTATAAAAACTGAGATGTCGGAGCGAAAAAATCTGCGTGACACTCGCTGATGAGAATTTTAAAGCTTATTTCCGTTAGTTTTTCAATTCTAAAATTGTTTATTCAAGATTATCCAATTTCTTTATTATTAATATTAAATTAAGATGTCATTTCCGCTCCAAATTTAAATGAAATTAATAAATTAATCCTGTTGTACACATTTTGCGAATTTGGAATCTCGACTTTAAAAACCAGATACAATATTTGCAATTTCTTTTTTTTAAATTCTTTTTTTAATCTCGTAAATTAAATCTCGTGACAAGTGTTTGTCGCAATAAATAAAACGAAATGTCGCGGCGTGTCGTACCTGAATGCGAGCAATGCGCAAGCGCGTTAAAACCGACTGCGTTATTACGATTGCCGTTGCAAGATTTTTTTATAAATTACGACTTCGTTCGAAAATTTATTTGAGAAACAAAAATCTCGTCCGATAAATCGCAAAATAAAAAATAATAAATAAAAAAAAATGACCGCAACCAGTTGGCCGTTACCCAATTACAACGGCGCAACATCAAACCCCAAACTTCCCGTTTTGATTAACTAAACAATTTCGTGGCCAATGTTTTCGAGTAACCAAGAATTACACCCCGAGCACTTCCGATAATCATTATTGCCAACGTGCTATATCAACACGATGTAAATAAAGCCATTGCCGCTTTAAAATTTAAACCAAAACAATGCGGCGTTTCAAAGCCTCGAGGGAGCCTCTAGAAAGCGGAGAAGTGTTTCCAGCTTGGGTAAATTTCCAAGCGCCTAAAAAAATAATAAGCGAAATAAATAAAACCGCCATATTTATTACCTGTGAACGATGTGCAAGGGCGCGGCTATTGCATCCAGTGACTGGGACGCTGTCTTCCCAAAAGGGAGTGATGAAAGGCGAATGGAAGAAAGATTTGAAGGAGCACACCTGAGGGACATCGGCACCTTAAGAAAAAAACAAAAAAAAAATTTAAATTATACGGTAAATTTATAAATTATTCGATTTAATCCGTTAAAAATGTATAAACAATAAACAAGGTTTGCGGTTGCAATTTGATCGCATTGATTGCAACGTGATACGAAATGAAGCAATTTATTGCCACGAATATTATCCAAATGGGAGAAAATTCCGCCCAATATGACGATAATTAACGTCAATGTGACAAATTCAAACGTCTACCTATAATCCCACTATATCCTAATTATCTAACAAATCCTTGCGCGCAAAAAAAAAACACTTCTCGAAATCCCACCAAGGCCCCACCAAATGCGTATGCGCAAAATACATCATCTGTCACTGTCACCAAATCCAAAACAAAAAGAGATGCTACTCACTCATCCAAAAAAAAGCACTATTTGAGAAAAATAAAAATCGAGAGAGAAAAACAAGCTCTAGCTTTAAAAATTCCTTTTGTGAATCAACAATGGGCGAGTTCAAAAATCGATGCGCACATCGATTAAAAATGCACTCACACTGTGTCAACAAGAAATACATAAATAATTAGAATCGATTTTTCATTTCATTTAAGATTAATTAATCGTGTTCAGACTGTTGTCAGTATCACTGACAACATATATATATATTTTTTTTAAATTTGTTGATGAACAAAACTCTTGGAATTATTTGTAAAATTTTATGTAATCGCGTTTAACCGGGAGTTTTCTGGACTCTGAAGAGTCTTGAGAAAAGGATTACCTGGCTGATCCTGACAGTAGCCATGTCTCATATGCCATTCTCAAAGATTAAGCCACTCACGTCGCTCGGGACGCTTGCGAAAAGCTCTTCAAAGACAACTACCGAATAGTCTTTGGTGCATACAAAATTGCTTCAGTACAGTTTGTTGCAAATTGGATCAGAAGCGGCTAACTTCCGAGAGAAACCATGTTCATGTTCATGAATACTTCAGTACTGTATGTTCTTGTCTAAAATTCCAAAATGATTGACTCGAACGGCAGTATCATTGTGTAGAATCATTTGCGTAGAATTAAAATTGATGTTGTTTTTCACCTCTTTTGTTTCGTTAATTTGTCCAATTTATACAATTTATATCCGGTGTATCTTGATGCCAAATCCAAACTGCGCATCACATTCTGCGCGTGCATTTAACATATGGCGATTGTCAAGCTTGTTGCGCACAAAAAAGAAATGAAGCAACACAATTTCAGTACCACGCTGCAAATTACTTTTGTTAATGAGTTTATTGTTGTTTATTTACATTATTTTAGCTAAACAACGACTGGAATTACGAAATCAACTGCGCAGAAAGAGATGCACAGTATGAATGTGGCATCAAGATACAGTAGAGCGTCAATTATCCGAACGTCGGTTAACCGACCAACCGCATATCACTTATCTTAGTCTGGAAGCAAAGAAAACTTGATAATATTTTAAACTATTGTAGAAAACGTATGTAATAAAATAAGTATACCGTCCTATTATGCAAACAAATCGGTTTTACGTACGATATTCTTTTTTGCACTACCAGATACGACAATAGTATTGAAACTCTGTTATTGTTGCTTCTGACATTGTGTAGTGTATTTTTTTGTTTTGATTTTAAGTGCTTTCAGAATCGATTAATTGTATTTCGGTGTTTAATTACGTGTTGATTGTTCTTCTAGAGTTATTTGTTTGTTGTAGTTCACATTTCTCTTTTGTCATTTTTTTCCTGAATGATATTTACAATTAATGCGTGCAATAATGTATACAAAGTAGCATAAAAACTCTTCTCTGAGTGATCCAAGGGGAATAAATCGTCCTTAATGTGTTTCAAAGTGAATTGTAAATGTGTGTCTTAGCTGTAGGGCATCATGTTGTAGGCCGCCCACGCATCCGTGGTGTCAGTTTAATGTGTCGTGACTAAAACCCAGTTGCGCGTTCACCAGCTGCCGTCATCATCCCTCGCTTCTCCTTGCCATCATCATCTTTTTTCTTCCCACCAAAGAATTTGCACCTTTTACTTATGGAATGCGAATGCAAATGCGAATTTCAATTCGCCTTCTCCTCCTTTAGCCAATCGCTATAGCCCTCTCATTTGTCCC
This sequence comes from Strigamia crassipes, assembly GCA_034683725.1. Lineage (NCBI taxonomy): Eukaryota > Metazoa > Arthropoda > Chilopoda > Geophilomorpha > Linotaeniidae > Strigamia > Strigamia crassipes. Next base: position 59,945 of record JAQFXT010000142.1, read on the forward strand.
TTTGTCGTCTAAGGTCCTCACTAAAAGGTTAAAACCATTTCTCCTCTTTTCTATCGGAGAAATATCGATCCATAACTATTTATAAATAAAATAAAATAAAAATGATTTTAATGCATCAATATCGACCTCCACAATCGACTAACATTTCACGGGTACAACAACAAACTAAATCATTTTCCGATTCTTCCCTGTAAACACCGATAATTCCAACCATTCATTCCCATAACCCGCAAAAAATATCGATTTTTATTAATCGATACCATTGAACCATTCGCACAAACTCGGAAAAGCGAAGCCGCGCGCACATTTTCCTTTTAAATCCCACTCTCTCGAGACCCGAGCCTCAACCTGATACTAATATCCCTAAATCTTAAGCGAAGCCTCGTTGTCGACGTTGGGGAGCTGCGAGATTCCTACAAGAAAGGGAGGGTGGGTTTCCCCCGGTTTCCCCAAATGCAATGAAAAGATCTGTCGTTGGTCAGCGCACCTCCAACTTCCAGCTGCACCTCCTGAGAAAACGTTGCCATGGATACGGAGAAAGAGAACAGCTGCAAGCACCGACTCACTGCGTGAGTAATGCCACCCTCACCGCGCGAAAATCCCACGCATATGGCAATAATGGCGCACGTAACCTGCCTGAACTTGCAACAAAAATCGCGGGATAATTATAAACAGAATCTCGGCGACTCCCACTCAAAATGACTTCTCGTTTAATACGTTTTAAGCTGCCAACTACCACTTAATAAACGAATAAAAACAACTGATTTCCTTCACTTCCATATAATTATTTTTACTAACAAAAAAAAAAAAAAAAAAAAAAAAAAAAAAAAAACAAAAAAAAAAAAAAAAAAAAAAAAAAAAAAAAAAAAAAAAAAAAAAACCAAACAAAAAAAAAAAAATATTGTTTTTTCATCCTTGGAGGGTGACAAAATCCATACCTTGCGTTCAAATGTGTTTTTAGTGCCTCTCGAGACAAAATGGACACCAAAAACAGCCATTAAAACATCAACCAAAACTTCAAAAACAGAATTTTATTGAAAAAAAGCGAGATTTTAATTGCCCTTTACTTGTAAATCCCCCAAAAAAGCGTTTATTGAACCACCAAAAACCATAAAAACAAAAACTTTGAATGCACCAATCCACTTCCAACTCGAAAATGTTATTTTTATGTGCAATACCGTCCTATCTGCGACATTAATCATTTTTTTTACGACGCAACCGTTTCCAATTCACCATGCGCCATTTTTTGCACATTATTATACAAATTATAAGGTGCTGTTGTAACGACAGTGAAGCATATGGCCCGAGCACAAAGCCACCACCACCACCACCAGCTCTCAAACTACAACCATCTGGCAACACACTCCACACCTGGCCACCAGCTGACCCAACTTGCCACTTCCTGTGGACTCTAAAGGAATCTGCACTTGGTCAATTGGCCAATCCCAATACAAAAAAAAAAAAAAAAAAAAAAAAAAGATGGCTAATTAAAAGAAAATTATGCACATATCAATACCACACCCTCGCCCCACTTTTATCCAACTTGGCATTTTGATTGATAAACGAACAATGACACGGCATTTTATTTTCAACCATACTTCATGATTTATTCAACAGAGATGTGAGAAAAACGAACCGGGAGTGAAAAAAGAGATATAATTGACGTATAACAAATCACGGAACATCAACTTGAATTTTTTTTTTTTTTTTGTGTCTTACGGTAAGTAAGCATTAGGCAAAAGTAAACTAAAACTGCAACATCAAAGAAAACATCAGCACCACCTGGAGAGACACCTGCAACACATTACTCGCCTGCTGACCATACAAGATCTCGGCTTGCACAGCGAAAACAAAAAACAGGATCTGAATAAGCCATGGCGCCAACGAGGTTTTGATGAATGTTTCTTTTCTTTTTTTTTTCTTTTTTTTTTTTTTTGTTGCGGTGCTTGACGCCCACCATTTTGCAAAGTTGTTTTCTTCGGTTTCAAATTGTTGTCCACTATTGCCTTTTATTTTTTTTTAAATGTCAAAGCGCTGCACATGCGCAAACCCGAATGATTTTTATTTCATGAGTGCTGTTTGATGACAGTTATTACACTTAGAGAAATTTAGATCGGACGATAAACGCCATCTTGGGGCAACAGATAATAAAAATATATAAATGGGCCGATAGAAACCGCAACATGCCACAGTATAATGGAACGAAGCTGGGTTTTATTACTATAATCCACTAATTTAAGTTCATATGTCAAAACTGTCTAAAATTGGCGGTCGGTATGGTAAATACAAAACCGAATCGATTTAATGCATCGATATTTTATCGATATTTTTTTTTTTTTTAAATCGATTTTTTTTTTTTAAATTTCATAGCTGTAAATATATATATTTTTTTTTAATTTTAATATTTACTGAATAAAAGAAGAAAAATATTCACCCTTTCTGATAGAAAATGGAATTATTACCCTCACCTTACTCCCCTCTTGCCATTGTGAAAAAAGAAAATCATTTCAAACAAAACACTTCATTTTGAATTTCAAATTTGATTCCCCCGCGTTAAAATATTCATTTTCATTCATTTAATAACATTTCCTAACACCATTACCCCTCACCACAACACATAAAAATAAAAAATAAAAAAAAAACACAAGAAAAAAAAAAATAATTAGAAAAAGAAAAATCTCATTTCGTCTTCACTAAAACTCGCCTAGAGCCATATTGCAAACAACTAGAAGATGTTATGGAAGGATAAAAATCTTGAAAAGAAGTAGAGGATTGCATCCGTCTGTACAAGCACGTGACGAGGATTACTTCAATCATTTTATTTTGCCTTCTCCCTCTACACACCCAGCCATCGTCATCGATCGCTTCCGGAATCAAATGTAGAGCTGCAACTGCGCGCAGCTAGGCGACAACCCTAAAAATCTTGTACTATACAACATTACGCGTTCCGTAGATGGCCGTATATGCTTGTTTCAAAGATTAAACCATGCATGGCTAAGTGCACGAATGAGACGAAACTCCAAACGACTCTCATTAAAACGTTAAAACAAAAAATTAACTTGAAAATAAAAATTAAATTACATCTCGTAGAAATAGCACGAAAAAAGAATTTTCAAAATAAACTGCCCGAAAACAGACACTTATATCGATTTTCCGCTTTAAACTCTACAATTAATTATTTATAAATGAGATTTATTTGCAGTCTTTTACAGGCAAATAAAAAAAAATAAAAAAAAAGCACTAAAATCATCATCCATTCAATTCCATTCACCACCTTACCTACAGGTTAACCTGATTTCTTCAACTTTCCAGCCTCTTACGTCGCATATAACCCTTATCATCGATCATTCGGAACCAAAACTACTGTACATTTGCACGCACAACCCATTAACAGCTCTTCAAATCTCATATCAGCATCTTACCAACATCCAACAACCAATAATCTCCAAGTTCCTGCACATTGCCATTCCTATTCTATACAATTTACCGAATTTCTTGAAATTTGCTTCAAAAAAAAAAAAAAAAAAAAAAAAAAAAAAAAAAAAAAAAAAAAAAAAACTTCTTTCATTGATCGCATCAAAAGCTTCGCTCAAACTCACAAACCGGCAAATTTTTTTTCTTCCCTTTTTACATAGTTGAATAACACAAGAATTAATCTTGCAATGTCCTATTGTCAAGTCTGCATGCATCCATTATACTTTAGTTTTTCTTTGTTTGGGATACATAATGTAACGAGCTTTCTTTTATTGACAAGCATTCAAACTAAGGAATCTTGGAAGAACCACTTGAATCATATTTTATTTTGTCTGTTTTCATGTTTTTTTTCCGCTCACAACAACTTCATCCATCCATCCATCGATCCCCCATCAAATGTAAATGTCTACCACCTTCATCTGTGTGCACCGCATCAACAGCTGTAAAAATCTCGTACAGTAAAATCAACTTTCGTCAATAACTTTTATTCGTTGTGATGTAAGGAATCACAGTATAGTGTTTCTAGGGCTTAAAACTACATAAAATGTTCTGCAATTTTTTTTTTTTTTTTACTTCTGTGCACTTGCACAAGTTTAAGAGGGTTGTATCGAATTTTATTTAAGTATTAAAAAAACCTAAGATAAAATAAAAACTAATAAAAAAGAATAAAGAAAAATAAAATCTCTCTTTGATTCGTTTTTTTTTCTTCTTATTACTTTTTCCAAACCATGAATCACATAAAATCCTCCAACATTAAAATTCGATAATACTGTTTAAAAAAAATTTTTTTTTTTGCACAAGTTTTATTATTTTCTGCCTGATTTTGATTGGTCTATAACTATATTTCTAGTTTGTTTACGCTTGAATTGTTGTTACGTGTTAAGAAAACATTTTAAGTTTTTTACACAAAATATTTTAATTTTAATTTGTTGTAATTAAATATTTTACTTTGTTGTGTGATTAAATATTTTAATTTGTTATTAAATATTTTAATTTGTTCTTATTAAATATTTTAATTTGTTCTTATTAAATATTTTAATTTGTTCTTATTAAATATTTAATTTATTGTTATTAAATATTTTAATTTGTTATTAAATTTTTAAATTTGTTGTTATTAAATATTTTAATTTGTTGTTATTAAATATTTTAATTTTTGGTATTAAATATTTAATTTATTGTAATTAAATATTTCAATTTATTTTTGCTGAACATTTTAATTTGATGTTAAAACATTTTATACATTTAAAATTGTTTAAACACTTCAATTGCTGTTTAAACTGATATCCCAGAATCATTTCAATTATTGTAGTTCAACATTTTAATTGTTTGTAGCAATACATTTCAATTGCTGTTAAAATACTTAAATTTTTGTTTCCATTTTGTAGTCTTCACGCAACAGATTACAATCCAATTAAATTATTTCCAAATAATAACTCGTTCAAACTGCGCATGTGCAAAATAAAAACCAAAAAAAAATAATAATCCTCTCCAGACTGATATAAATTTAAAAAGTAAGAATTATTACAAATGGCATCCGATTGGATGATCTGTTCTACACGCGATATTTTTCAAACTCCTACAGCAATCTAGAAAAACTATACCTCGTTAGATTCGAATCATCGACACGAATCGATCTGTGTGTCATACTTTAAACTTCGATAAACGAAACTTAAAAAACGAACTATTCTACTGTCACGCCGCCCTAGTGTCGATTTAGACCATCGAGTTAATCCTGCTTAGATTAAACTAAAAAAATAATCTCACACTTGCGTTATAATCTTCCAAATTTTTTTTTATTGGATTATAATACAAATAAAATAATAATCCGTTGCATAAAACCCCTTACTGTAATTACTTTTTTTTAAATTAATTCATTTCATTACTACCAATTCATATCCCATCATTATCGCATTGTTTAGCCCAACCCCCTTTTATCTGTAATAACCCACAATCACATCAAATCATTTCAACCCACCTTCCCAAATAAACCTCCTCTCCCCCACAGTGACATCATCACCCATTATAATATACCTCCAAAACATACATTCAAACCAATCAATAATCAATATCCAACTAAATCCAAATTGATTGGTCTCAGTAATTGAAAACCACATACAAAAAAAAAAAAAAAAAAAAAAAAAAATTAAATCTAAAAAAAAAAAAAAAATTAGGGGACATTACCCCTTCAACACACGTGTTTCTCACTTATCCCTAACCCCCACAAACCCCTTTAACGCTCAATCGACTGAAAGAAATACTAAAAACATGTGCCTAAAGGGGAAAGGTGTAAAAAAAAAAAAACTACCCCTAACCCCTTTTATCCCCACGTGTGCACCAACCCCTTGCCTACCTGATGCGGGCAATCATCACTCCTTCCAACACACGTTTTTTTTACCCCTTGTTACTAGGGGTGGGTTTACAAACCCAAAAAAAAATGAGGGGGTCAGGTGTAAAGGGTTGAAAAAAATGTTCATTGGAGGGAGTAATTTTTTTTCTTATCTAACCCATGCCACTTAGGCTTAAGTTAAAAAAAAAAAATTACCTGGACTGAGAGAGAGAAGTGAGGGAATTGATCCACCTAGCGGTAAAATTTAAAAAAAAAAAAAAAAATCCATTTTATTTTTTTTAATGTTTTGTAACTCCCATATCCTCACCACTCCCACATCTTGGGGGAAAAAAAAGTCACATGATAATGGCGTCGATTGCAGATTAACTGAGCAGCCGAGCAAACAACTCGTGGCTATGGGATCAAAATTGTTTTTTATGTCTTGTAGCTCGAAGAAGAAAAAGCGCTCGGGCTAAATCCGCTATTGCCCTCGCTAGACAACGTTGTCATGGCAACAGAGACGCGTCCGATCCCTTATTTTTATCAAAAAAAAAAAAAAAAAAAAAAAAAAAAATTTTTTTACCTCTCACTCTTCTTCCACTTAGTTCTTAACCATTAATCACAAAGATGATAGGATGGAAAAAGAAAGATGAGGAAAAATGAAAATGCAGAGATGGGAATTCAAATTTATAATATTAAGTTAAAACCTTTCTCATAATTACCACCCATCTTTTTATCTTACTAAAAGCCAATTTACTTAAGAATTAATCACTTTCAATTGCAACACCCGTTCGTTTTAATTTTTTTTTTTTTTTTAATCTCTAGCTCCCTTTTCAAACATTATCTCCTCTTCAGTATTAAACAACAAAAAAAAAAAAAAAATATGATGAATTAAAATTTTAAATAAACAAAAACAATCCTGAAAACTGTTTTTTCTTGATAAATTCAGTTAGGCGCAATTAAAATCCAAACTTTTACTCAAAAACAACAATAGCATTATTGAAAACACCAAAAATGTTCAAAATTTATGTTTGAATATTGTTTATAAAACTTAATAATATACGTTTAAAAAAAAAGTGGAGTTATTGTTGAAAACACATCACCCATACTTGAAAAAAAAATTGCCTTGCAGGCTGTGTAACAATGAGATTACTAACAATCCCAATTTGCTATAATGCTAAAAATCCGTTTTATTTATCGGATCAAAAACAAAACCCCCCAAAAAAACGACCAAAACAATCACATTTCGGTCGGTTTCCTAAAACCATTGTTCCACCACTCGGCGCATTGTTTGTTTATGTCTAAAAATGCAATAAAAACCCCCACCCAAAATTTAAATACCAAAAAAATCTCAGTTATATACAATCAAAAAACGTTTCGGCAAAAAAACTGACCACAAACTGGCGACGTGTTTGGCATATAAAAACACATAAGTTTAAAAAATTGACGTAAAAAAAAAAATTAGCATCGCAAAAATAAAGGAAGCCTCCGAATAAATTACAACGATGAAATAATACAAGAAGGCAGATGCAGAAGGGGTGGGATTCAAAGGGTTAAATTGAATAGAAACAAGGGACGCGGCTCTGCAACGACAAAAACTGGTCTGGAGTTTCTCATTGTACAATGCAGCAAACGGCCAGCTGATAAACAACACGCCAAAGCCCAAAGGCCACTGCGCATGCTCCACTGCGTGTGGGAAAAGGGAACCAGTGGACCAAGGGGCACTCGACGAACAAACCACGTGCAAAATTTAAGATACAGGAAACACCCACAAAAAATGGTTTAAGACAAAACAAAGCCGCTTTCAATGGTCGCCATTTTGGATTTTTAATCGACCCTCACATTAGAACTTGTTTAACCTGCCATTTTAAATTTTTTTTCTTCTTCTTCCATTTATTTATTATTGTGTTAATTTTAAACATGTAGAAATTTGCGACTAATTTCCATAGGTTTTACATTAGGAGTGGTCGAGTGGATAAAATGCAGTACATAGGATGAAGTTGGGGATTAGAAAAGCCAACTGCTGTAATTGCTTATGGTCCCCGTGGGCTTCCTTATGAGTGGCATTTGCTCGCAAACTAGCGAGTTCTTTATGAATAGGTTGGGTTTGTAAATTAAATATTAAAACGAGCGAATAAAAAAAAATGAAAATCGAGTAAAAAAAAAAAAAATCGATTTCTAGTAATATTTAAAAAAAAATTTTAAAAAATCGATATTTTAATCGATAAATCTAAATAAATTTGTTTCGTGTAAAAATGCTGAATCGATAATAATAATAAATAAAAAAATCGATATTTAACGATTATTCTATCTTCGATGTACACACACATATTTTTTAAACCAATAAATCAATTTCATAAAATATTGAGTATAAAAATTTTTTTTTCTTAAAAATCGATATTTTCTCCGTATAGAAATGCCAAAAAAGTCAATATTCTAAATCGATAATCATCCTTAATCGTTCCATCAGACACATCACAACCCACGCTTTGTTGATACTTACTTTTACTGTTTTACACGTTCTATTGAAAATAAACTCGAAAAGGGCCACTGGCCAGTAATAGACACACATATGGGCCGAAACGTTAAGGGCCCATTGGGACCTTAATCCAATCAAAAACAAGACTGTAAGCAGAGTAAACACTAAAACCAGACGGTTTTAATTGAAAATACATTGTACACAATATCCAATTTCTCCAACTCGCCCAATCTTTAGTCAAGGGTCAGAGGTTATTCCATTGACCAAAACAACTCCGAAAAAGCAAAAAAAAAAAAAACGAGTAATGGCTGCTTGCTCAACTGCATTTCCTTTTATCACTGAGCACCAAAACGAGAAAAATGGCGCCCAACTGTTGATTTGAAAATTGACAAAAATAAAATGTCGCGTACCAAAATCCACCATTTAATTGTGGGTATCACGTGATCTGGTTGAAACCGAAACTGATGCACGAGCGAAATGGAAAAAAAAGCAAAAGTAGAAAATGGAAAAGTTTGGGCCGAATTCTAATTGAAATTGAGTGCGTGCAACTGACCCCATTAAGAATTACAGCTTGCAAATATTGGCCTCTTTATGAGATCGTAAAAGCAGGCGACTTTCCAACACGCTAACCTCATGTCCAAAAGACGATTATCAAATCCCACTTCGGGGTTCCGCGGCCACCCGACTCGTCTCAAAGGGAAATATTTCAACTCGTTCGGAATCTTTCGCATTTTAGCTCTTTCGTCGCGGATAAAAGTCATCAAAAATGGATATTTTTCCACAAACGACCTCAAACATTTACCCCTTTTACCCGAATGAATAATTCACCACAAGCAAACTCAAATGGACGGTTGCAAGCCGTGGTCGAAGCGCGTGGTCAACTCATGGGCAAAGTCTCATTAGAGACACGCCAAGAGGCGGTCGTGGCAGCAAAAGAGGTCCAGGTAATTATCAGGTGAAGCCACCAAATTGTTTAAACATGTGTTTTAAAATTTGTTATCAAATTAAACATATCGTATTTACCAGCATTTTCAATTGTCGTTTTTTAATCGAAAACGTATATTATTTTTATACATACATGTGTCTTTTTACTCTTGTTTTTAAAGTATTTCTACATTTTAGCCAGAATTTCTCGGGTTTTACCCACAAATTCTGCATTTTAGCCAATATTTTTCGATTTTTACCTAATAATTCTGTCTTTTAGCCAATATTTCTAAATTTTTAAGACATTTTTATTGCTATTCCATAATATTTCTCAATTTCTGTTGATATTTCTCAATTTTTATTGATACTTCTTGATGTTTCTCAATTGTTATTGATATTTCTTAATATTTCTCAATTTTTATTAATATTTCTCAATTTTTATTAATATTTCTCAATTTTTATTAGTATTTCTCAATTTTTATTGATGTTTCTCAATTTTTATTGACGTTACTCTAGTTTTATTGATATTTCTCTAGTTTTATTGATATTTCTCTATTTTTATTGACATTCCTCTATTTTTATCGATATTTCCTCTCGGGTTATTTTCCAAATATCTTTTATCTCAAGTTAAACCAATTTTTGAATGTAACTCCAATCAAGCACCATACATTCGATCAAATCCCCACAAAAATCGATGAATTATCATATTCTGATTCATCAATAATGAATCACACGAGACAACTTAAATCCTATCTCAACTGACCATCAAAATTCAAGGTGTTCCACCTCATCATAAATACATTTCACTCCATATCCAATCAACAACTGATAAACTTTTATCGAAAAATCTTCTCCCCTCCAAAATGATTCACGTGTTTAATAAACCGGAAAAGCCATCAATACACGGCAGGAAGTTAATTATCCAAACAGTACAAAGGTGGTCACAACGCCACTACAAACTGAAACTAAAACTCGCAAGAAAATAACCACAATAAATAATAAAAACAAATCAAATCAACAGGAAAAGATAAATAACGTGACAAGTGGAAATTTGTAGCTCACGTTTCTATTCTACTGGACTTTCCATTAGCCTCAACATTCATTCTCACCTACACGTCATAACAACAGCATCCATCACCTACCACGTCACGTCACACGCAACTCTTATACCATACGGTTCTTCAGTCAAGCATAACTTGGTAAATTGCTGAAATCAAAATGGCATCTAACTGTGAAGTTTACTTGAAAACCTTGCGCATATCTCTTCTAGCATTTGGTCATTTATTGTAGTACTTAGCACTTCCAATGATTAAAAATCATTTTCTAACTATAAAAATCAAACTCTGCAACTTTACAATTGACATTTTTCATCTAGCATTGTTAGTTAAAAAGTTGCAACTTGAAAAAAAATAATGCAACAATGATAAATCATGTCTCACGTCTGTGGCGTACCGGCTCACCACAGGGCCCCTCATTTTTTTTATCTTTTTTAAAACCGAAGATGTTGGGGCCTTAATTTCGGCCGTGGGCCCCCACGACCACAGAATATGGGCCCCAACACTCGTTTTCTTGTTTTTTTTTGGCCGTGGGCCCGTAGGACCACATAATACGGGCCCTTTCATTTTAAATATACATTCCACAATGTGCCATTATAATTCAAGTTACGTTAAAACTTGTCAAGATATCTCTTTAATCTGGATAAATAAATTCACAAGACAATTGTGCAAATTGTAAAAATAAATAAACTATCAAATTATTCATTGCGGCGTATTTTACAGATTATATATTGTACAGATCTGCAGTTATTTCACATTGGAAGTATATATACTACGCAATAGTTTAAACCTTTTGACACTCTTAATATATACAATGGCCCGCTTTAATGAGCTTGTTTCATATATTATTAACCTGTCAAATATATACATGCACACAAACCACAATGCAAACCCCATGCAAATCTAAGTGCTATTTTACATAAGGCAATTACTCACAAATACCGTATGCCGTATCGATTTTTCTCATATACTCCATTATGACGTTAAAAAAATCACCCAACGAGACTCTCAGACTAAGAACCCCCAATGTAATAAAAAGAGGGGAAGTCAAACCTAACACAAAACATAGACCCTGAAGAATTTGCATATGCCAAATCGACTTGTTGACAGCAGATCAAAAATTGTCATCACGTCAAAGCTAAATCCAAAAATACACTACATCTTACTCTAA